>KZ505635.1:2803307-3093483 GCA_002844005.1 Limosa lapponica baueri
CAGGTCACTGATGAATATGTTGAACAGGACTGGACCAAGTATTGACCACTGGGGGACACCACTGGTTACAGGCCTCCAGCTTGAACTGTCTGAGTTGTAATTGTATCCTTAATAGAGAGATTCCATCATTATGTATGCACTTCTGGGCTTTGTGTTTCTATCTTAGTAGATTTTTCCATCTCAAGACCATCCCATGTTTTGTCAAAAAGCCCCAACCAAACCAAAGAAAACAAAAAAACCCCTAAACAACCCACGTACATTTCAGTACAATGGAATTGTTAGGAACCTTGAAAATAAGACTAACAAAAATGAAGAGGGTCAATTTTTGCTGAGGAGTGTTTAGACATCCCAAGTGAATCAGAAGACATGAACCACTGCATTTCTATTTCAAAAACATTTGTACAAAATCTTGTTTGAATCTGCCAAATATTTATGCTATGCTGTGTCCATAAGATATGGCAAAGAGCATAAATCACTACAAAATGAGAAACCCAGATAGAGCATCTTGCTATTTTTCTGATGACCTTAAATAAAATTTTCCAGACACTCATCTCTGTAAAAAGAACATGGAGAGAATGCAGCATGGAAGTTTATAACTAGGACAAATAAGTCACCAACAAAACATAATAGACAAGACTTAGAAAAAAAACCCAAGAAAACAAATACGAATTTGCCCAATACCACTGAACAGAAATTAAGTACAGTATTATGAAGTCAGTTTACTTTGACTTTTTTTCTTTAATGACTTGAGAAAATATTCTCAAATAATTTCTATATTACTTTTCTTGTAAGTCTTTCTGGATAATGGAATATATTCTAGAAATAAGCCAAGGCTATTTTTTTATTTTGATTTGTTTTTCTCTTTAATGCCGTATTTAAAAAAAATTCCAGTGCATTAAATTAAGACTGTAATACTTTCTTCAAAAAAGTGATTATACTGTTAGTTTTAGAGAAAAAGAAGTAAATTTTTAAGGCTTGAGTTTTCCTAATTCTGTGAATAAGTAGAAGCAGTATCAAAGCAGCAGGTCACTGCATCCGTAGAAACACTTCAAGAATTTCAAATGAGAAAAATGGTATCTCAAAAGTTTTTATTCTTTTTAAGTGCAAATAAATGAAAATCTAATTAAAGATGTATAGTTTGTTGACACTTTTTATTTCAAAGTTAGGGTTTATGCTATTTTTAAATGAAAATTTTAAATAATGCCTGGTCTTTGCGATAACTTCATTTTTTCATAAGGAGAATGTTGATTATACTTGTATTGATTTGATATACGTAACGCTAGTGTGAAGTATGTGACAATTTTCTATTTAAAATAGAATAGGAAAAATGCATTTTCTCTATCATTAAAAATGTAAACTAATTTTGATAGAATTTTGTATATGACATTTTTTTAAAGGACGTATAGTTGTACAATATTCCCTTTTAAAGGGAGCTACTCCAAATCCCTTCCTGTATGGTGATTACTCTGAATAGTAAGGATTGAAGGGTTTCTGCCAGCAAGGATGTTATGGTGTTTCTACTCCGCTCTGTCCACCACACATGCATCCTATTCTTGTGCTGAACCAAATCTAATACATTTAAATTATTTGAAAATAGATTATGTGGATCATTACTGGTGTAAGATGGCCCTGTGCTTCTTCTGTAGGCAAGAGTCTCATTCAGGTAAATGAGCAAGACCAAAATTACAGGTGACACACCTGTGTGTCTTGCATACATCTACAAGAGATCAAATGCAGCTCCCGTAACTGGCAGTGGCACTGTGGTAACTGGGAAGCTGCTGAATACTCTGAAGCCCCAGGTGAGCATCCAACGTCTGATATTTATTGCCCTAAAACCCTACTGCTCAGCTCTCTCCCAGCCCTTAGTGGAGCAATGGACTCTATAGTCCTTATTCAATTATGTGCAACTCTGAGTTTTCTCTCCTCAGATCTTCAACATATGAAGTATACATTTTATGATTAACCAACCATGAATTTTTTGATTTGTGGTTCAGAAAGGTTTACACATTCATTAGAAGTGCATATACCAAAATTATCATAGGAATCAGTATTTTTTAACTGAGACAATGTAATGTGTTGTTGTGAAATGATGCAGGATGCTAAAAGAAAAAAAACAGCGGGAGATTTAATTTGGTGAGAAAGGGACAATAACATCTCATTTTTACACTGGCAGAACTCTACAAAGCAGTATCCTATATGTGCTGATAGTGCTTTGGCCATAAAAGTGAGCAAGTTGGAATGCATTAGCGGTTTTAACCATTAATAATGGGTGGTAGAAAGTGGAGCTTTCTTGGCTAGCGTAGTGCACCCTAAGTATTGCTGGAGAAGTGAGTTAATGCCTTGGAAAGTGCTCAACTTTTAAGTTGGGTCTGAGAGATGAGAGGAAAGATTATGACCTTTGATTCCGTATGTTACAGAGAAATGGGAACTTTTTGCAGCTATGGGGTCCACAGAAGTCCTGTGTCTACTCACTGCTAGGATTCACCTTATGCTGAATGTCATGTCCAAAGTGGAAAAGAGATTTCTTTTTGTAGATGGGCAAGCTTTGCATTTCTTATATTTGGATAAAAAGAAATCTTGGAGATACTAGCCAAAAGCAAGCTTGATTGCATAAATATTCTCCTGGCCACATCATTTCATCAGGGCTTTTTTTAGGAATAATAAATGTTTCTAAGATAGTCTATGAAAACATCATGTAGAAAAAAACCAGCAGCAGATGATTTAATGTGAGTGAAATAATTGCCATGATTGGCTATAAAGCTATCTTAATGTAACATTCAGTTTTGCAGTTAAGCATTTCCCTCACAAATAGGAATCAAATTGCATCAGCTTAGATACTAAAATCATAGATTGCAACAAAAAAGTTGTTTCTACAAAGAATTTTTGAAATTTATCTTTCTATTTGAAAGTGTGTTTCAGAAAAAAAGTTCTATTTCTGATTGTGCTAATTGTCGTTGTTGGACAGATTTTTGTGGCACGTGCTGAAGGGTGAGTACATGCTAACTGAGTGGTTAATTTCTTCTCTTTTCATTGCTCTTAGGAAAGGGAGTCAGACGGGCTGCCTCTGATTGCCTCTTGTTCATGTTTACACAAGATTCACAAAGTTTCTCCTCCGTATCAGTCCAACTCAATGTATTCAATTATCTGTTCTCTTAATTACTGACTTCTTGAGCTTTAGCTGCTTGAGTTGTCAGAAAAAAGTTCTATTTCTTGCTTCTTTTCCACTTTCTTTTGTTCTTCCATCAGAATGAGTAGGGATCAACATATCTCATTTCTTGCATTATCAACACTAGGGCAGCTATCAAATGCTCTGTTACTCTAAAGCATGCTAGTTGATATAAAAACAGCTTAGCATTAGTAAGCAAGAGGAAAGTGGATAACATCACAGGAAGAAACTGCCTTTTGTTAGCAGTCTCATTTTAAAGAATTGCATTGAAATAAGTCTTTTAGTTACTAGTGCTGTAATTCATGTTAAACAAATAACAGAAAATGCACATTTTAAAATTTACAGCTTTTTGGTCTTTCGTTTGTCAACCAGAAAAGTATTTCTTAAGCAATCATAAAACAGTACATTCAGTACATTCAAGTCCTTAAATTATTTTGACAGTGTGCCTTTTTACGTTGCGCATTTGAGCAGTGACTGAGCACTAGTTGACCAGCAGTGCATTTAGCCGTGGTTCATGGCCTTGGGTAGCACTTCTGTTCTGTTGGAGAGAGGAGGTAGGCTGGTACCACAAAACCTTTCAAGACCTTATTTTAACATTTTATGCAAAAACACAGTCTGAAGTTCAAAACTTCTGTAACATGTTTGGTAAGAAATTTAACATGGCATATTCTGTGACAAACAATTTCTGGAATTTCACATGACAGTCCAGACCTTGGGCAGGCAAGTGGAATTTCCTTCAGGTGATGATAAAGCAGAAGGTATGCTCCAAGGTGCACTTAATGCATTTCATCTGTTAATAGCAATTTTTAATGCTTGGGACCAGGCTAAAAGGAATCCAAAGTAAGATTTCTTAAAAAAATATGTATTTAAGCACTAAGGTTCTCAGCACCAACTTTTTCCTTCTATATATCCATTCCCATTGTGCCCCATGACTTGCTAATTTAAATATAACTTCTATTGCCCAAGACAAGTTGTCCTAGAAACTATTGTAATAATGCATTACTTTGGGGATATTAATATGTATAGTCCCACACACGCCTTATGGCTGGTTGCCTCTATAATTAAAACACTTGTGATTATACGTTATGTTTATAATTGATCATGTGACTTATAAATATCCATTTAATATCTGTTAAAACTTCCTGATTCCCAGATGAGAAATACAAAATAATTTCGGAGTGAGGCTTTCTGTAGTTTTCCTGGGCTGTGCAAGGAGAAGGCTGTCTGCTTGTGGCACTCGCCGTGATCTGACCATTTTTCACTTGCTGTTATTTAATACAGCTGGTTCTGAGGAAAGCAAGGGATCTGGCACCCAGCTTCCAACTGAATCTTCTTGACTTAGGTTATTTGTTGATTGCACTAGATGTATGCAGAAGAAAAAGCCAGTTAATATGACAACCGAGAAGTCATTTGTCATTACAGTTATCCAATCCAATCCAATACAGTTATCCCCATACAGTTACTCCCTGTCTGCATTATTGTGAGTAAAGTGGAAGGAGGGGGAAAGCTGTATATCAGAATGCACTATCGATATAAAACCAGCATGAAGATAGAGCAAAGCAGCCAGTGAGGTGTCTTAACTTTTAGCATGAACTTATTCAAATAGTCTTGATGTCAGTGGCCCACAGTAACTAGGGCAACTGGCAAAAAACCTCAGGATGCTGAAACCTATAGATAGAGGGCACAGTGATCACCATGCTGCTGCACAGAAGCAATGGTTAACAACTCAGATATTACCAATTGATCTAAAAATGCTTTCAAGGGAGATAACTGTCAAGACTGCATTTTATAGAGGAAGAGACTAAAGCACAGAGTTTAAATTACTTGCTAGCAGCTCAGCAGTAGACACTTGTCTCTTGAGTCCTATCAATTGTCTGTTCGTTATACTACTGATATTGCCTTGTCTCTTCTGGAGTTCTTCAAAGGCTTACCACAGTGTAGGAATCTATGACAAAATTATTAGATATAAGTCTGGTAATAAAAAACCCTCTTCAGGAGTGCATCTCACCTAGTTCTTTTAATAACCACTTCCAACAATAGTAAGGGGCCTTGGGGTTAAAAATCTTTGCATTTCCCCTCACAGTGCAGGAACTCCTTCAAAAGTTGTTCGTCTGGGTTTAAATGAGGGGAAAGTATCAGAAATTCAAAAGCATGGTAGATGCATGACATTCCTCTGTGGACAGCTATTAGCTTGCTAGCAATTTCATGAGAATAATTCAGTTTGTGGATTCTACGGCCCTGGAATAATTTTGTGTGGCTACATATAGCAATTCTGCAACAGCAATAGATAGAGAAGTAGCACCCCTACTGTCAGCTTTCTTCCACAACTAGAAAACTGGCATTCTGTTCTGAAAGCGTCTTTTCACAGAGATCTTAACTTTTTTGGGGAGGACCATCAATGGATCACTGTACAAATGCCATACAAATTTAGCCTGTAACTTACCCAGCAAATGGGGTGATGGATAGGACCTTCCACGTTGTGCTTTCAAGTCACTAAGCTTTGGTATGGCACATCTGCTACATCTCGATCTACAGCACAACGTGAGGTTTTTTAGATCTACTTAAAATGGGAGGTGACACATTATATGACGCATATGTCATTACTTAAACTGATTTTATGTATGTTCATTAATGTGAGTTATTTTTGTTGGATTAACATAATGACGATGTGGAATAAAGGCCTTTCTCTGCAGCCTCTAGATGTATAAATATATAAACCCTTATTATTGATCAGAAAAGATGATACACTAGATCTTGTATCAGTCTCAAGTGATAGCCCAAACTTCATTTTTTTCTTCCAGCTTTTCATGACATTATTTCTTCAGATGCACAATGCCAGCCTCTGCTGTTCAAGGGAGGAAGAAGTATTCAGTGACCCAGGACAAGGGATGGGGTAGCCTCAATCTCAAGATGTTTTACTGAAGGATTAGGGAATGAAACAAAGAGCCTTTGGAAATAAGAAGAGACAGGCAATGACATCAACAGATGGTGGATGAAAATATTGTACAGGTGATTTCATTCTGTTCATTTGCAGAATTCTGGTTCAAAAGGAAACAGGAGAAACTGCAGTGAATTTAAGAAGAGCTGGAGAGACAGCGTGCACTGTGAAGCTTTTTGTCTGGCAGTCAGTAGAGGTAAACTTTACATTTCAAAGACAGTAGGATGAGAGGCCAGATTAACAGCGGAAGAAGAGAAAAAAAATTTTTTTGAGCCTTCAATGATGCAGGATCACAAGAGTTTGCTGTGATAGCATATTTAACATACTTTAGAAGCCAATTGCAGTATCCTTTGTGGCACTACCAAGATCAGAAGAAGAGTTCAGGAATGCTATAGGAGAGCAGAGATAGAAAAAACTTCGGGAAATGTCAAAATCTTTGTAGGTAAGTGAGAGAAGGAATTAAATATGAAACATAAACCACTGGTGTGAATATGTAGATTTGTGTTTTGTGGAAAATTGGACATTCTGATTTTGCATTTTTTAGCCAAAAAAATTTATTGAGCTCTGCTAAAATTCAGTTAGATAAAATGTGGTGACGATTAATTATAAATTTAGCACTGGGAGAAACAGTATAAATATTTTACCAAAAGAAATAAGTAGCTAAGTGAAATCTGTGTTTTCCTGAATAAAAAAAAAACAAAACTGAAGCAAACAAATGATAGGATTATGCGTCTAATTCAAACATGAATATGACAATATTGGATTTCATTGTGGCAGTTGCCCATTGGCAATGAGTCACCATGACGAAAAAGATGAACTTCCTGAAAGTCAAAACGTGAAATAGAAGAGCCTGCTAATAGATGGGGCTGTTACACGTAAAAGATTCAGGGTAGGGGCAACTGTCTCAGTTTTAGGATGTGCTTTGCTGAAATGGTTAGCTACAGTGTGGTTCATTTAGAAAAATATTAGGTAAAGAGATACTGTACAATTAGGAAAAAAGGTATCCTATTAAAAATGAGGTACGTTATGGGAGGACTGTCTGTTATCATAAACTTGGATGATATGTTTTATCTAAGGGCTTACATTAGTATTCAGGCACTTGTTTTATATTGTTCCTGTTTTTACAGTGCTATCCCCTTGAAACTCATTAAACCTTTTTTCTGCAGTAGGCTAGCCACTCAGGCATGAATAATCTAAGGGGTGAACAGAATATTGTTATAAATATACAAGTGTCCATTACAAGAAGTAGTAAATTTAAAGATGATTAAAAAGCAACAGCAAAACACAAATAGCCTCTCAAGCACATACAGCTATAACATAACCAGTATGTGTTTTTCTTGTAGAGGATTAATTAGATCACAAGTCTTAGAATTGAGTGAAATAAATAATTTAGCCTGATTAACGAGCTACCATTAATCATCTCTAGATCATAAGTTCAAAACCAAAAAAGACGATTTATTTGTTATTGCTTTGTGCTTTATTTAATCATGAGATCCATGCAAAACAGGTGTAAAAATGCTGTACTGTATATAAATGAGGACACATTCTAACATGACTGTGTTTTACACCTTTTTACAAGGCTGTTGAGAGTTCCAGTTAAACAAAGCATCTAAAAATACACCCCTCTGTTTAAAAGCCCTCAAGTTCAACTGACTGAAGTGCAACTACCTAAGGGCTATACAGGCTTAAAAATTCTTTAAAAAAGTTTGAGATGTCTAAATCAATGTTTAGTTAGATGAGGCAATTAACTCTAAATCTGCAGTCTGAACTTCCTCTGTTTAAAGGCTGGGGGAACACTGCAGGTGGTGTAATTTGCAAAGTGAACCAAGTACCTCCAACACTGTGTCTCACATACATGAGTGTGAGGAATGGCTTTGTCCCTTTTTCCTTTTGTGGATTTTGTATAAAACCCATAGAATAAAACCAGAAATCTCCTCCTCCAATCTCAAGAGAGTTTTATGCCAAAGAATATTAAGGCACACAAAAATGCCAGGAGGCCTGTGTGGATGAACAGGGAACTCCTGGCCAAATTCAAAACACAAAAAGGAAGCATATGGAGGGCGGAAGGAAGGACTCCCCTTCACATGCACAGGTTAGCTGTGGCAATCAGGAGAGAGGAGGTGTGAGCTGGAGCTGCTTCAGACTGACGAAGGACTCCTTTAGTTATTTTTGATTTACAGAAAGTCAGGCTTCTTTAACTGATAAAGATTTTCCTTCGTACTTATATCTTTACATCCTTCAGACAGCGAGCCAAAATGAAATAATGAGTAGAAATATATGTCTGAGTTCTCTTTCCCTCCCTGCGCCTGGAATTTAGGCACCCAGGTCAAGGTTGTGGCTTGATGTTGCCATTGTATTTGACCCTCAAATCTTGTCTTGAAAAATCAATGTGTGCAAAAGTTCTTTCAAGTAACCGAAAAGGCCTCACATCTGTTAAAGGTGGAAGAGGAGGAGGGGGTACTGTTGTCCATAGCCTGGGTTGTATCTGAATAGTCTGCTCATACAGCAGGAGATAAAGTTAGGGAGCAATTCAGATGCCCAACTTAGGTTACTGAGTGCCTTTGAGAAGGGTCTAGGTATCCCATACATTTGGTGTCATCATAAACCATACTGAGTGATGTGATAGCATAGTTTATGGTGCCTCGGGGCTTTCTTTGATTGCTCTCTTGAATTTAGATGCAGAGATTCTGCCTAAATATTTATTTGGATACATAACTAAATGCTTTCTTAAAGCCCTCCTGTTTGATTTTGGCTAAGGAGCAGTGCCCAACTTGTTCTAGTTTGTGATGATTGTAAATTGGAAAAAAATCATTATAGCTAGTGAAGCTATATTCATATAACACTCTAGTATTTAATGTTTTACTTTACCCCAGTGTAAATGTGTTTCTAATGTATACTATCTCACTGGGTTACTGAGGAGATAAATTCATTAATGTTTATAGGATGGCTATGGTCTTCAAATGAAGGCATTCAAAATGCAAAATTATCTAAGAGAATCTTGACATTTAAAATTCAGCTGGCAATATTTTGACATGCAAATACGCAGTTAATTTTGAACATATGGAAAGTGTTCAGGGGCACATTCAAGCCTTTGTATTTTTCTCCGTGCTGCAATGATGACCATTTGCAATACATCAGAAGTCAGAGCTCCAGAAGTGGAATCGACTCATGGAGACCAAAACTGAAGAAAACAGTTTGGACTTGACCATCAAATGCTCTAAGGAGCAGTGTGTATACTAGTTCAATGAAAATGAGATGGTGTTTAAGCCCTAAGAGGACATGAAAATGATGCCAAACTGAACTGTCAGAGGGAAAATCCAAAAGGTTAGGGTAGCTGGAAAAAAATGGAAGATTAAGAGAGATTCTGCGTAACTGAATGAGTGAAATTGGATCATAAACAATTCTGTCATAGGGAGCTTTCTGTCCATAGCTTCAAATGTTTAAGGAATACAGAAAGTGGAATTGGCATCTCTGCTTTATTCCTAAGTTTGTGACAGAAGATGAAATTTCATGTTTGGATAGATTGTTAAATTGAAGTGGTCCTAGAGTCTGCTTTTCATTCTTTTATTCTTTTATTGTTGCGTGACACTACCTAATCCTAATGATATGGAAGTACACAGAGAAACCAAAATCTGATGGCCACTATCTGTGAAGACATGTTATAATGGAGTAATTCTTTCTTTGGCTAAGATGCAAACAAGTTATTAAGAAAACTAATGCTTGTGATTTTGTCATTTGTTTGTATTCTACATATTACAATGCCTTTCTTTTCCTCATTAAAAAGTGCTTTTGCAGAATGTTTGTAGATCTAGAGGCAACCTTGCAAAAATTCTAAAAGCCTTGAAAAGATATGCAAAAATATTGAAGCATATAAAGAGGAAGGATTTTTTTTTCTGAACTATCATCATTGAAATTACAATGGAATTATACTGAAGAGTAAGGCTGAGGATAATGATTGTTTTTCAGCTGTTTAGTCTACAGGCAAGCCTGTTGCTTGAATTGGAATTAGAGGTATTGCAACATAAATCAGAGGGGATTGATCCTTACCTTAACACTTCCTTGATCTGATCGCTGGAAATAAATGTATTGGTTGTGAGACTGTGATTTTCTTCTTATGTTTGGATCAGCCAGGAAAATAAGACTGCTACTTCCACAAATAATCAGACAAAGTTAATGAAGAACTATTTGTTTCTCTGATTAACTTTATTTAAAATTAATTTAGTTCTTTAAGTTAATCCATACATTTTAATGTCCTTTGTATTTAGTCAGGCTGTTTTGTTACTAAAATGTAAAGAAATGCATGTGATTGGAATGTTTTCCCATTCATGGGGATTGTTGGATCTGAAGATTTTTTAAGACTGGTAAAACTCCATAACAAACTAGGTAATGATGGTACAAAAAAACGCCCTGTAATTGTCCTAAAAAAGTTAACCTATGTATGTGTGTGCTGTTAGCTTTATAAGGACAGATGTTTGGTATTCATCATTTTTCCTAGTGTTCAAAACTCCTAATTGCCAGAAGTAGAAAGTAAGGACTGATCAAATTAGACTCAGAGAATATCCATGATAGTTTCATATTCTTTATAACAAGTTTGTTCTTACAATTTAAAAAGTGGTTCAGGTTGGTCAGGGATTGTGTAGCTTACAGGGTCTAAATTGTTTGTGTAGGCATTAATATTGAACCTTGTGCTATTTGGTTATGGTGCAGTTAGCAAGCAGAAATAGGAAACTTTGCTATTTTATTCGTGATGTTTTATCTACTGTCACATCTATTTCAGTGCCAGAATGGGAGGAGACAGATTTTTAGCTTTTGTTTTCCAGGTTTACCTATACTTAAAGGAAAGAAGACACTTAGTAGCAAGCCATAAATGGTGTAAAAAGGGAGCAAATATTGCTATTGAGAAAATAGAATCCTGTGAGTTCATTTTTCATTAAATATGTTATCTGTCAAGAAAATAGGTCAACTTTTGGGGAATTCAGTTTTACAGAAGATGCCATCTGGCTTTTCCAATTGTTATGAGGAAGGATGCTTTTTTGTTCATTTGTTTTGTATGAAATATCATAGTGTTTTCTAGGGGGAGAGCCATCCTTCAGGGTAGCTCTTACAAGGAGAGAGACTTTTTAAAATATCAAAGTATTAACTGCATATTAAAATGATTTTCAGCTGTTACTAAGTTCCTGTAAAATTTTTATGTGAGATGAAAAACAAATCTAATTAAAAAGTATTATTAAAATTATTATTAAATTAAATTAATAAAAATTAAATAAAATTATTATTAAAATTATTATTAAATTAAAAAGTAAGGACTCAGCTTTTACTCAAGGATTTTTTTTAATATACACCATGAGATGTAAAGCCTGAACGTTAGTTTTACTGGCCTAATATTCCCAGAAGCCAAGGAGTCGCACTTTGGACTCTGGTTTCTAAAGACTGTTATACATGGACACGACAATTTAAATGGGCTGTTTGGGGACTGACAGCCAATAAAGCAATCTGTTTGAGTACAGCCTGTAAGACTTGCCTCTAAAACTCTAACAAATTCCCAACCTCGCATTGGATGCTTAAGCTCTGTAATGCACATCTAAACATTTCACACAAATATTCATTAATTCAGTCTCCTCAAAGGTGGTGATAACAACTACATGGCTTAAGAAGAGTCCACTCTTCTTAAGGTCTAGAGAGATCTTAAGAGAAGAAGAGATCTAGACCTTAAAAATTAATGGGAAATTTAGCATCTGCTATTAAATTAGACAGTAAAATATTATTTGTGATATAA
The DNA here is from genome assembly GCA_002844005.1 of Limosa lapponica baueri. NCBI lineage: Eukaryota > Metazoa > Chordata > Aves > Charadriiformes > Scolopacidae > Limosa > Limosa lapponica. The sequence goes on from KZ505635.1 coordinate 2,815,188, forward strand.
TTCCAAATACATACACTGGATTACTGAGCAAGAACCAGCTGAGTGTCCTTTATAAGTAACCCAGCTATTCCAGTGAGTAGACATATTGAGTATAACCCCCCTAAAGCTATTACTGAAAAATCAATCCTGAAGATCCAATATTGTGCACTATCTAAAACATGTACCTAGAAGTCATTCACTGCTTTCCTTTAACAGGAGTGAGCAAATGTTTGAACATGCAGTGTGCGTGCATGTTGAAGTTCCTTCCTTTGATCCTGAAAAGGTGGAACTGTACAGGTACTTTGAATAAACTTCAGGGTGCTTGGAGAAGGAAAAATAGGACATCAGTGATAACACAAATGACCAGGTTTCACTTCTGGATGTCTGCCTCATTGAATTTCACTTCTGTGATACTGATTTGACAGTGAAATTGGTTTTCCTGCCTTTTTCCAGTTCCAGAGAGCTTACTTAAATAGGTTATCTGATAGCAGATTCTTCACTGCCTGTTACCTTGAATTTCTCCTTGATGTGTGAAAAGTAGGACAAGTGTCTATGAATCAGCTATTGTAAAGAGCTATTTACACACTAGTGTACATAGCTACAGAGACTGCAAATTAAAAAAAAAAAAAGAAGTATCTTGAGGGTGGGCATGTAACCTCTGTTATAATCAATAAATTTTGGCCTCTAGATTTAAAGTCTAAAATTTTACCTTTCAATCTACAATCCCTGTAGCCATGAAATTTAATTTTGTAATTGTATTTCAGAGGGTGCAAATGTAAACATCTGGCAGCCTAGTTCAGCACTGTAAGAGAGTGCAGACATGAGAAAATGTGGACATGAATGTACAACTGAATATATATGGACATATGGTTTTGCTGATGGCTTACCAGTAAGAGCTTTTTTGCTCCATAAAATGATTCTTTGGCCTGAATTCATGCCTGTTTTTCTTATTTAGATTCTTCCAGAATTCTGTGACATGCTAATTTGCAAGATGAGCTATAGAAAAAGCTGTTTCCAGAGATTATTACTGATGTTATTTGGGGCAAACTGAGTGTCAGCTACTGTTTCTTCCCTAAGCTGCTGTGAAATTTCATCCATTCTTCACCAGTCTGAGCTGCTCAAAACTGGGATCATTCAAGAAATCCACAGAATTATTTTTTGTATGGCTCTGGATGAACTTGCATTCTTAAAAATATAGCACACATAAATAAATGTCAGTTGTAATGAAAGATGCTATTGACTTTGCACTTAGTCAATGCTTGCATGATAATTCTGCAGATGAACTAAATCAGCACATTGCCACAGTGTCTGAACATTAGCTTTTCTTGTCATGCGGTGAATGTAGTTACGTAATGGAATAAGGATCCTGAAATATATCACAAGGACAAAATCCAGCAACTGTTGAGAATGGGATTGCAAGAATGAAACTTTGGGAGATAACCAGAAATGGAGCAGACTAAGCTAACATCAATTATACAGAAACAGGCCCTTCAGTATATGTTAATATGCTGAGCCATAATTTGCCATGGACCACGCTCCTAGGCAAGTTTCCTGTCTTTGCAATACGACTGATAGTTTCTTGCAGAGGGATATGACAGGCAACAAGATAAATACTAAAGTTGTGCAACTAACTCCGTGCTCCTAGGAGCATCCTAGGAGTCTTTAGCCAAGCCAATAATGCAAGTTCTGCACTCCTTATGTACCCAGTGTTCTCGTGTGAAGCGCAGAGCTTTGAGTGCAAAAGTAGCTCAGTACTAGATTTTAGGTATTGTTTTGAAAATCCCAAGCATACGTCTTTTGCTTTTTCTTTCCATCTTTAGCTACACACAAGCCATATCCCCCTCACTCTCCCCAACCCCTCCAAGACAGAAGTGGAAGACAGAATAAGAAGAAGACAGAATCTCTCTACCTTCGACCCAGGCAAATCTGGGTATTCTGGGAAAAATCAGTTTTCCTGTTGTATCTTAGACAGGGAAGGTTGAAAATAGGATTTAATGTCATTGCAGTTTTTAAGCATGGAGTTTCTCCAGTAGTGGCTATCTTCTTCATACTTCTTGGGCTGTATTCTCAATTTGAGAGTGTTGCTGATAAGAAATATTGATTCCATAAGAAATCTTGATAAGAAATCCTGATTATTGACTGATAACAGGTAGTTTCAAAATAACTTTATTTTTATGCCAATAGTGACCTTAAAACTTAAATAGAGGGCTAATGGACTCTTTCTTAGTTCTGTGAAAAAGACAATTTTCTGGGTAAAAAAAAAGTTGCAAAATCCATGGCTATTTTGGTTATCAAGTTCAAAAGGAACATCAATAAGAATGCTGGTGCCTGCAGTCCTTTTGTCCTCTTCAAAGAATATGTATTGAATGTTGAGCATTTTGTAATAACAGTGCTTGTGCCTGTGATGGTTCTGATGCAGTGATCTGGAAAATGGTGGTAGAGGCATATCAAAGAAACAGGAACATCTTTGGATAAAACAGCAGATTTTACTCCTGTAGAGACAAATAATCAATAACCTGCAATTTCAGGAACCTGGGCAGCTCAGTGACATGGATTACCTAAAAATCAAAGTTCAGTGACTGTCTTTGTAAAACTACATCATCAGGCTTGTAAGTTAAATCTACAACAGCAGAAATGCTAAGCAGAAGCTAAAATTCTACTTGTTCTCTGTGGAATTTACTATGGACCCTTTTCCTCAAGCATGTCTAAATACTGAAGGACATATCATAAATTTTGCTTTTGCATGAAACTATTTTGCTTTCATGTACTTGATTTGATAGGTGGTATGATGGTTTTTTTAGTGTTTTTTTAAAAATTAAGAAATCTCCATTATCTATCTGGTTCTGTTTCTCACATTTTCAAAGTCTTCTTAGAGCTTAAAAGTATAAAAGTTCATTGCCCAGCAGAGTTTTATCAAAGCTGTCTGAACATTTGACTCAGATTTAGCAGGGTCTCATGTGAGTAAGACTACTTACATGAACAAAGATAAGTATATGCCTGAGAAGCCTTCTGAAACAGGATTTAGATCTGGAAAAATATGGATGAAATACAGGTTGTCCTGAACTGTAAGACCTCCTCAGGGAGGAATCAAATGATAACATCAGTAATAATTGATACTAAAATCACATTTTCATGCCAGCGGATCTGTAACTCATTCTCACCTGTACTGAGTCAGATTTTCATTTCAGCACCTTCCAGAAGTCTGTAAAAAGTGGCTTCTGCCCGCAGAGACAGATATTTTAGCATTTTTATGAGTTCTCATCCTTTGTCTCGCAGCACACTACACACTCATTTCCAGAAGACAGAAACAAACAGAAGGTCATGAATTCCCAGCACTTCAGCAGGCAGGCGGGTGATCCACCATGGACACATTGATTTCAGCACTGCATCACTATTCTGAGTGCTGCAAAAACTAAGTATACGGAAGACCACTGACATGAAGGCATCTTTAGGCTGGAAGGCAGCAGTCAAACAAAGAAGAGTGGTGAATGCAGGTATTTCTGTGGGGTTTTTTGTTTGTTTTGTTTGCTTGCTTTGTTTTGGTTTGGTTTTCCCTATGACCAGGTCTTACTATTGCAGGACAAACTATGCCATCTTTTATATTCACTAAAAATAGTCAAAATATCAACTTGAAAAGTTCTATCAAAATATGTATTTTTTTAAGTAATAATTTAATTATTTTGAATTCTGTACAAGATTTTTAGTGGATTTGAAGAAAAACTGGGATATATTTAAGACTAGTTATTAAACTGGAAAAATAATTATATCTATTTATGTACCTTAGAAGGTGCTGGTTACTACTACTACTTCCATCACCTTTCAGGAAGATGGAAACATTTATATTAACTTGAACTTAACTCTGCACACTACTGCATATTGTAGGAAACTGTGACTGCCTCTGCGTTTTAGACGTCAGTGGTATACAGGAGGGCGAAACTTACTTGTGCAAGACTGGCAGTTCTTTGGGATAGATACAGTATAAGAGTTGGACAAAAGGTGGTACAAAACCATAGCAAAGGGATTTAAAATATGTACCAATTCTTTAACTACAGTTTTACTTCGTGCTTATAAAAGGACTTTAACTGAAATTTGAATGATGAAAGTTTGGAAATCTTGTATGCTAGGACAGTCAGAGCATTTTGTGTACAGGAGATGATATTTATAATACTTTTCTGCTAATCTTTTTTCAACATACATATATCTTCAAACATGCATGCCTTACACTAAAGGATACAGTTGTAGAAAAAATGCTTTTTTAAACAAAATAAAGGCTTCAGATAAATTATTTTGCAATTGCAGAAGTACGCAGGACATGATTCACAGTTTGCTCTTTGCTAGATATATGCCTAGAAACACACGTTTTTCAATGAAGTCTACAGCCACAAGGGTAATCACTTGACATTACTTCAAAATTCTTTGTTGAGTGTAGATTTCAGGAGCATAAAGTTTTGCAAAAAAGAAAAAATCCTTAGAGGGAAAATTCATCAATTCAGAAATCTGCTATAACAGCATTTGCAAGTGAACCTTAAATTACTAACATGCCATTGGGAGAACTAGTAATCCCTTCTTTACCCTTTTAGATATCAGTATGGGCTGTGATGAGTTTAATTAATGAAGTGTGTTCCACAGATACTCATTAGAAACATTCCTCCAGGAAACAGATATTAGGATGTTAGCTAAAATAGGAATTTAATGTACTTCATGTTCCGATTAAGTTCATCTGTATCCCCCACACCCCTGGTGTATCATTTCTAGTAGGGCGTCTATTCAAAAGGATACCACAGTGTTTACTGTTGCAATGCCAGTTCCTTTGCCAAATGCCTCACATGAAACACACACTATGGACAGAGTGGAAAAATGGTTAGCATTGCTCTTCAACACCACAAGAAATATTTGGCATCACCAGACACAACCCATTAGGTGTTTAAATCTCAGGAAACTTCTTTCAGTGTTAGTGCCTACAACTTACATGTTACAGGATACACAAATATTTTAGCTAGCCTGTTGTTGTGGTTTTGCTTTGTTGGCATGCTGTAGCCTTTACCTTGCAGTAGGGAAATTTTGATTAATTGTCCATTTAATCCTTCAGGTGTTTTAGGGGTATTAACTTTTTTTTGAAATAAGTTTTTGACTCTTAACTTGGACATTTTGGAAATTGCATTACGCTATTCAGGGCTGTATGTTATTGTGGCACTGATGGGGAGGAAAGAGAGATGAACTGCAGGCACGGGTAGTATATACAGTGCTGGGCAATGACAATGCAGCCTCTGCAAGCCATGGGAAACCTCTGTCAACTAATTATATTTGCTTTAGAAACAAAAGCAGCAACCAGTCTTTATGCTGAAAGACTATAAATGATTTTGAAGGTGATATAAAGGCTCTGATGAACTTGAACTCTATAGGCCAAATCCTCCATCTCTCTTTTTTTTTGAGCCCAGATAAGAAATTGATTTCATGTATTAAGCTTACTCTGTTGGATGAACAGACTAGTTCTTCTCATCTCCTTATTCCTTGAGCTGTAATGTGATATACTGTTATGTTCCTGTTGCACTAATTCAACAACAGCCAGGTAACAGATGCCTAAGTTAACCGTGAATATAAAACACATTATAGACTTCCCCTTAGCTGTATGACATTTTTTTATAATGTGACTGCAGGAAGAATTTCCTGAGAGACTTGTAATGGGTGGACCTATTATAGCACTAAAATAATTTCATAAGGGACAAAACAAGATTTTTGAAGCTGATGTGTATCTTAGCTGACTTGTGCATTATAATAGTCTAAAACATTACCACCGAAACTCAGGAAGGGCAAGATGCGCAAAGCGAAAGATCCACTACAGATGCTGGAGGTCTTGCAGAAAACAGAGTAAACTTTTTCTCCTGGTACAAACGCGGTGCCTCACTTTATCACGCGGAAGTTTCCTCAGAGCAAGAACGTGTCTCAAACCAAATACTGGAGGAGTATTATGGCTACACGTCACGCAAATCATTAAGTCAGTCTCAGATTCCCGGTTTCTCCTTTCTCAGCCTCCTCTCTCCGCCGGGGGTCGCGGCCAGCCGCTCACAGGGCCGCCCGCCCCGACATGGCGCCCGCCCCGGCCCTCCGGCGCCTCCACGGGGCGCAACAGCGGCCGCCGCTCGCCCGCCCGCCCCCGGTTTGGCGCGGCTCCGGCTCCGGCCCCGGCCCTTGACCCGGCCCCGGCTGAGACGAGGCTCTCTGCCTTTCTCCCAACCGCTTCCACGCTCCCCCGGCTCCTGGCGAGCAAAGCCGGCGTCCGGGGGCAGCGCCGGAGCGCGGGGCGGGGGCGGTTCGACCCGTCGTGGGGGCAGCCCCGCCGTGCCCCGGGGAGCTGCTCTCGCCGCCGCTCCATCTTGTGCCGTCCGAGGGCTTTTCGGAGCCTTAGCGTGCGGCTCCTCTCCCTTGGCGGCCGCGGAAAATGGGTTTCCTGGGCAGGCTGCCGGCGCTACCAAAACTTCTCGGGGCGGCGGCGGGCCGGGGGGGCGGCGGGGCCTGGCGGCGGCCGGGGCGGCCCTACGCGGGGAGCCCTTTCCCGGGCCGCGCCGCCTCCTCCCGGGCGCTGGGCGAGTACGAGGAAGTTTTCAGGGCCTCCGTGGCGGAGCCCGAGAAGGTCTGGGGAGCAGCCGCCGAGCAGATCCAGTGGTACAAGCCCTGGGCCCGCACGCTGGAGAGGGGCGGCCCGGGGAGCGCCTCCTGGTGAGTCTGCCGGTGTGCCCCCCGGGGCGGCGGAGGGGCCGGGGCCGGGCGGGCCCAGCCCAGCTGTAACGGGGAGAGCTGCCTGCCGAGAGGCTGGGTGTGTGTGTGGGGGTCGCCTGGTTAGCACAAAACCGGCCCAGCAGGTATTTGGGGCGGTCAGCAGGGGGGCGGTGATGGAGGAGATCGCTGCAGAGCATGGAGGGGTTTAATGATTACACCGGGTTAAGCCTTACGATTTAAAGCAGGGTGTGCTGGGGGGAGAGGAGAGTTAGCCTGTGTTACCTGTGACAGGTGTGACATACACCTGTGTGGATGTGATGTCCCTGGGTGTCTGGATGACACGGGGGTGTGCGCCTGATGCTCCTCCAGCCAACCACTTTTTGGGCCTGTTTTGGGGACAGGATAGGCATCAGGTGCCAGGGGAGGTACATGTATGAAAACACGTAAGTGGCAGTTTTCAGGATTCTTTAACCTGATAAACTGTCTAAACAGCTCATAATTTAAAGGATGTGGTTAAGGCAGTGTTTGGCAAAAGCGTTGGCATTGTAATGTATATATACATGTGGTCAATGACAAACTGCCCTAAGATAGAATGTGATATCTTTCTTGTAAATTACCAGGTAGGATTTTCAGTACTTTCTCAAAGGCAATTTACCTGTTAGAACTTTGTGTTGACCACTGTCACCTCTTTTTCAGCAAGTTTACATCATGCTCTTTTCTTAAGGAAAAGCTGATACAGGGTAAAAAAGGCAACGCAGGACGGGGGTCATCTTTGGCACATTGGTGTTCTTTGCCATTTTTATATTTTTCTGAATCGATTTTAATTTAAAAATACTAAACATTCTCAAAATATAATTAAAAATATTCATCATGCTTAAATCTGCCTGAATGAAGAGATGCAGAAGCAGCAGTGCTTTCTTATTGGTGTCTGTCTGTTATTGCTTGGCACCTCCAGTAGTGCAAATTGTTTACATGTCTTAAGCTGAATGTTAAACAGCACCAGGATAAATCTCTTCAAGTCAGTCTGGCTGTTTAACAGTCAGAAGTGCTAAGATGGATGGACAGGAGGACCTGTGGTCCACTGACCTTCATTTCGAAGTCATGGTACTTTTCAAAAAGGGCAAGTAGGATTGCCTGCATAATTAAAGACCAGTAAAGCTCACTGGTTCTGGTATTTCTGAGCATAATAGTAAAGAAGTCAATACAAAGGTTACTTTTTAAGAACTAGTAAATGAGACTGTAGTACATGCTAGTGAGCATGGCTTTGCTATCAGATTCTATCAAACAAATGTGGTTTGATTTGTTGAGCATGATAAGCTTGCTTGCTGAAAGTAATAAAGCATTGTGACTTCTCAGATGAAAGTTGTTTGGTCTTAGAGCAGGGATAAAGTTTCATGGGCTGAAGTCAGGGGTCTTTTCTGGCCTCACGTCTCTCTTGCATCTTTCTCCCTCTGTGGCTGCAGATTGCCACAGGTTGAAATTATCTCATTTATGTGGGCAAATAGCTGAAGGGAGGGTGAGAAGATCCAGGCTCTTCCCAGTGGTGCCCAGTGACAGGACAAGAAGCAATGGACACAAACACAGGAGGCTCCCTCTGAATATCAGGAAACACTTTCTTAGAGGGTGACTGAGGACTGGCACAGAGTTAGTTGTGGACTCTCCATCCTTGGAGATGTTCAAAAGCTATCTGGATATGGTCCTGGCCTCCTGGCTGTAAGTGGACCTGCTTGAACAGGGGCATTGGATCAGGTGCCCTCCAGAGGTCCCTTCCAACCATAACCAGCCTGTGATTCTGTGGGATTATGCGAAGATGCAAGTCTCTGAAGATTTAACATCAGGCCATAATGACTGTTTGGATGTCAGGTATCTGTTGGTCTGCTGTGGATAATAAAACATTAAATGGTTCAAATTTGTGTAATCCTCTTTAATGTCTTAATGTGCAACATGGAATTTTATTTCTTTTTTTTTTTTATTTATGTTCACCCTAAGTGATAACAGACTGTATGTGATAGTAGTGTAGTACTATAATGCCTCTGAAGTACCAGATGGTTATCAGCATTCAATGTGCTTGGCAGGATCACACATAGACAAGTTCTTTAAGGAAAAGACTGAATATAAGAGAAAGAGAAGGATACAGGAGGCTCTGAAAGAGGATACAGGAGGCTCTTAAAGAGGACACAGAATCATAGAATGGTTTGGTTTGGAAGGGACCTTACAGATTGTTGAATTCCAACCCCCCTGCCATGGGCAGGGACACCTTCCACTAGACCAGGTTGCTCAAAGCCCCATTCAGCCTGGCCCTGAATGCTTCCAGGGATGGGGGATCCACAGCTTTTCTGAGCAACCTGTTCCAGTGTCTCACCACCTTCACAGTAAAGAATTTCTTCCTGATATCTAATCTAAGTCTCCCCTCTTTCAGTTTAAAACCATTACCCCTTCTCCTATCACTATACTTCCTGATAAAAGAGTCCCTCCCCATCTCTCCTGTAGGCCCTCTTTAAGTCCTGGAAGGCCACTATAAGGTCTCCCTGGATCCTTCTCTTTTCCAGGCTGAACAACGCCAACTCTCCCAGCCTGTCTTTGTAGGAGAGGTGCTCCAGCCCTCTGATCATCTCTGTGAGCCTCTTCTGGACTTGCTCCAACAGGTCCATGTCCTTATGTTGGGGGCCCCAGAGCTGGATACAGTACTCCAGGTGGGGTCTTGTGGGAGTGGAGAAGAGGGGCAGAATCACCTCCCTCAATCTGCTGGCCACGCTTCTCTTGGTGCAGCCCAGGATACGGTGGCTTTCTGGGCTGTGAGGGCACGTTGCTGGCTCATGCTGAGTTCTCATCAACCAACATCCTCAAGTTCTTCGCCTCAGGGCTGATCTCAAACCATTCTCTGCCCAGCCTGTATTTGTGCCTGGGATTGCCAAGACCCAGGTGCAGGATGTTGCACTTGGCTTGGTTGAACTTCATGAGGTTTGCACGGGCCCACCTCTCAAGCCTGTCCAGGTCCCTCTGGATGGCAGTCCTTCCCTGCAGCATGTTGACCGCGCCACACAGCTTGATGTCATCGGCAAACTTGCTGAGGGTTCACTCTATCCCACTGTCCATGTTGCTGACAAAGATGTTGAATAGCACTGGTCCCAATATTGATCCCTGAGGAATACCACTCATCACTGGCTTCCACTTGGACATCGAGCCATTGACCGCAACTCTTTGAGTGTGGCCATCCAGTCAATTCCTTATCCAGCAAATGGTCTATCTGTTAAATCCATGTCTCTCCAATTTAGAGACAAGGATGTCGTGTAGTTCTAGCTTGGAGGTTTGCCTTGGAAGCAGTTTATGGAGAGCTTAAAAATAGTATTAAGAAGTTCATCTATGTGCTTCTTGAGTTATAATTTATCTCCTGCTTCAGAGACATATTATTAGGTCAATTAATAAATATCCATTTATTTTCAGTATGTTTGGTTTTGGTTGCCAAAAGTGAGACTTACTTTTCATATATTTTCTGGTCTCATTTACTTCAGTTGAAGAAGTTGAAGGAGGTGGTTAATGTATTTAAAATGTAGCTATAAGGCAAATGCCGTTTCATCCTCTCTAAATACCATAAGAGTATGAAATAAATGTGCAGCATACCCTAGTGTGTTTTCTTTAGTCTTTTCCATTGGAAACACCAGTGTTATGTCAGTGGCTTGCAAAATGATTTCCGAAAGGTATGTGATCAGTGTCACCATCCCCTGGCTCTTCTGTTGAAGCAGTAATCCCAGGTACCATTGGCTGTTCTAACCCACATCAGTGGCTGGTATGGCACAAAACATCATCTGGTTTTGCCCACATAAAAAATAATGAGCAAAAAAGCATGATCAAGAAAAGGATGGTCAAGAAAAGGATGAAGGAATTGGAATTGTTTGGTGTAGAAGCCACAAGGGAGTTTTAAAAGACATAAAATTTGGCTACAGAGAATTTGGCTACAAAATTGAAGGCAAAACTGTTCTCTGAGTTGGCTTTGAAGAGGTCAAAACTAGAAGTCTTAAATTGCGAGAAGGGAGATGTAGATTTTAGGTGTAAGAAAGAAAAATCTTTTTAAAGCTAAAGGTAGAGAAAGACTTGCACAGATTATTTTGGGATCTTGTGTAATCCCAGCTAGAAAGGTTAAGCAACTATTTCTTTAGAAATTATAGAAACAATTTTTCCTAATGCATGTAGGCAGAGGGCAATTTTGCAAGTTATGTTTTCTCTCTGATTCAAAGACATAAGCACAATATAAAATCATCTTTGAACTTTAGTAATGTGCACAGATTGCTATTCAAATGTTGCTTACACTTTTAAAAAATGTGGCTGGTTCAATTAATATAATATTATTTCAGAATATCTAATATTGTTGTGGTTTTGTCTAACACTTTATTCAGCTTCTGTTCTCACTTCAACTAGAAAGATTTAAAAAAAATCCATCTGATTCCTGAGAACTCAGCTTGGAGAAGTATATGTACCCTGCATGGCATGAAAGTGTTTTAGCAATATGCTTTTTTTACAGTTATGGTGCAAAATAGTTTTAATGTATTTTTTCTTTTGCATACATGCCAGCTTTATTCAGAACCTTTACCTTCTTTCTTTTTTTAATTCTTAATTGTCTTTCCTTCTAAGCCATTGAAACACAGACTAAAAAGTATCTCTGAATACAGCTACTTTGATTCTTAAGATAGCAGATAGTGTTGGAAATTAAAGCATAACTTTTGAATATTTGAGTGAAGTGTATTAAGAGATAATTATGTGTTGTCTTCTTCAGTACTGTACTTATTTCATTACTAGCAAGTAGGCTCTTGTCACATCGAAAAATGTACTGAATGCACTAAAAAAAATTCCAGGCCATAGATGGTAGATATTAAGCTGTATGTAATGGTAGTCCTGCTTTGGAAGACCTAACTTACTGACTTGCCAAAAGTATGATGAAGCGTTTGCCAAAAGAAGATGAGCGTTTTCGTGCCCTCTTCTACTTGTACCCCTAGAAGGTTAACAGAGTAGTCATGTTAAGGTATGGTTAAAGATGTAAGTGCATGTGCTTCAGATTCCTGTTTGTGAAACAACTGAAACTCTGTGAGACCTCAGGGCCAGGGTGACATGGGTGGTGCTGAGCTCCAGTCATGAAGAGGCAGTAATTCCTAGGTGACTGCTGTAGACATCTTTAAAGAGGCTCAAGGGCGTCCTCATGTGGCTAACCCCACTCAAATTATTAAAAAAAAAAGCCTTATTAGATGTAAGGTATGCATAATGTGGATTGTCAAAGGATGCTGCTTTCATGGATGTACAAGAAAAAAGACTTATTAAAAGGATAGGTAGATATTTTCAGAATTACTGTTGTAACATGTTGCTGTGAAGCAAGATGTTTCGATATTAAAACCAGTTTTAAATTCTGCTGTGATTTTTGATAGGAAAAACCCTGATATTTTTTTTCCCACCATAACGCCAGTGGAAGGCAGATGAGCTCTTCAAAGAGACTGCTAGTGAACCAAATTCAGTTTCTTTTATGTATCAGAGTTGTTAGTGTTTACTCTTTGTTTTAATCTTCCTCTGCTGCATTTGTTGAATATTATTAATTTAGGAACACAGCCTAAAGTAAGAGTCTTTAGACTTGGACTTGGTAAGCCACATTGAGATAATTGTCTGGTTAGCAACACATTAGCATTTTACAGTCTTGCTTATTATGGCAAGATTTACTGGCAAGCTCTTACAAACATCCTGCAGATCCACCTCTGATCTTTCTGCAGTCTGCTGGAATATTTTGGTTTTGATTCTAGACCTCTGTTTTAAATAGGAACATCTCATTCATGTCCTTATTCCAAAAGTGGGCCCTGGTTTCATGCTGCTGTCTATTTCTAACTAAAGCTTATTCAAGCAAATCAAAGTTCCTTATGGGTATTCATCTCCTTGGGAATCACTGCATCAACAGAAGTTTGCAGCAACACAGGGCAGCTTTTCAAAGCCAGGCAGCTCTTATTTGTCAGCCAGAATGAGGTATTTGAGCATGTCCTGGGGTGACAGTAGAGAAGTGGAAGTCTTGCGGTTGTGGTCATGGTGGGTGCATCTCTGCTCCTCTGATCCCATAAGAGCCACCCTCCTTCTACATGGGGTAGCAAAGCTCTCATCATGAGATAGTCTTGTTATTTGTTTCAACTTGCAGTCACATTTTTTTCACATACTTGTTTGCAAGAGAGTGTTAAAAATATGTGTGGCAGTGTTGATGTTCCCATGTATCTTTAGAAGAATCCAAGCTCTGGTACTTGCTGATGTTTTGACCGTTCTTCAGTGGTTATGCATAGCAGCCCAGGTACTGTGCTCTCTTGTTCCCTTGTTCATATCATCCCACAGTGATTTGATATAAAAATCCGTGGATGACCTGAATCCTACCCAACTTTTATGACAGTAATACAAAGTTTCTCTATATTACATGAAACAATTCCCAATCCTTTATTGTTCACACAGTTCTTCTTTTATGGGAAGGGGTTTGTAGTCTGGAATGTTTTGTTGCTTTCTTGGTCCCCTACTTTCTCCTTATTAATGGTGTTGTAAAGCAGTCACAGTAAGGTTGCTGCATACTTCATATCCTAACTGCTTTTGTTTTAATAATTGCCATTCTTTGACAATAATACTATGCCATGGCACCTGTCCATATGGCTGTATGAATAATATATCAGATATCCTGATATTGAGTAGTCCTTTACTAGACAGGAAACGTGAAGAAGGAAATACTTTTTTAAGTAGTAGTGGGTTACTTTATGCCATCTGTTTTTATTTTGATTTGCAGTATAACTATCAAATTATCACAGTGAGTGTCCCCAAAGAACTTTTTGGAAACTCGCAGGAGGGTTTTTTTTTCTGTGTGTTGCTCTTCTTTTTGCTGTAGAGAGATATGTACCCATAGAAAAGCAAACACAAAGACCATTATTTAGAGTGAACTTTAGTTTTTAGAGTCTGTGTCATCTTTCAGTTAGTAGAGCCATCTTTGTATTTGGTGCCTTCTGTATTTTCTTACATGAGGATAATGCCACACTTGGATTTTCTTTTTTTTTTGTGTAAAATGACAATAAAAATGAAACCTGAGTTTGTGAAGTGGTTTTCTTTGATTAGAAGATGAGAATTTCCTGTAAATGTCTGGTTGTTGAAGAGGCTATGACTCACATTGCTTTACAGGGGATTTTAAGTTACTGGTGTAAAACACAGTAACGTCAGATGCATTATGAATGTCAAATTTATAATGGTTTATAACTGTTGTGGACAGTTTCATTTAGATACAGATGCTTGTATGCTTAACCGTTATTGCCAAGGGATAAATAAGAATATTTTGAGTCCTGAGCCTGTTCTTAAAAAAGATATGTGTTCGTGCCAATACAAAATAGTGTAATAACACATTTTCATAATATCAGCTTATTTTATGTGAATGTATGCTTTTTCTGTGAAACCTTAGCTATGAAAATCAGAATGATTGATGCAAAGTTAAATCAAGACCAAATTTAGCAGATTCTCAGTTACATCAATTAAAGTACAGTACTTCCACTACATTCACTAATAGGCTTATTTAGCTTTTTGAGTAAATCGTGAGGTTATAGATTAAAAAATGACTTCCTGAACAGAGTATAATATGCAATCCAATATTTGGATTGAATGCTCTCATTCCTTAAAAAAAAAATTATGCAAAAAAATAGCATTAATAGTTTAGAAAGCTGCCTCATGTACTTCCAACTTCTTTTTTAGGTTTGTAGGTGGAGAGCTGAATATCTGTTACAATGCTGTAGATCGTCATGTTGAGAATGGACGAGGAGACCAAATTGCCATTATTTATGACAGTCCTGTAACAAATACCAAAGAGAAAATAACATATAAGGAACTTCTTGAACAGGTATGTTTGAAAATAACCTTGTCACTGGAAACGGGCAGTAAATACTGCACAGCAGGTAGATACTAGAAAGGTAGAAACCTTGCTAGTTTATTCCTTTTGCTGTGTTCAGTATTGATTTATATGCTTCAATATCTGTACCTGATTATACTGCATCTAAGAGATTTTGATTTTCCTCTAATTCTTCTTTTTTTCTTCTGCAGTTTAATAGTTTTTTCCTGGTTTGTTAAATTTTGAAATTTTCTCTATTGGATTTCTCTTTTTTCCCCCCAACAGTTCTTATTTCATGTTTAAAAGGTAAACCAAAGTATTAGTCAAGTTCCTTGACGGTTGCTGTGATGAACGAAAATACAGTTCCAGGAGAAATGCAGATGCATACCTTGGCTATTGCTGCACATCATTGAGTGTAAAAACAAGTGAAATTTTCCAGGGAGCGGCTTTAAAGAGAGCTGCATCATCTGCCGGGCTGTAGGCTGTAGGGGGGGACTGGTGGCCCCACACTAATTTTCTGTCTGGAAGGTCTGTGGATTTCGACTCCCTCATTGGCTGAGGCAGCTTGTCCCCAGCTGGGGTCATGAATACCCAGTTCTGCGTCAGCCCTTTCAAATTTACTCAGTGCCTGACCCTGCGTTGGTGCCACCATGGGTGCTTGCAGTCTGTCCCATTCAAGGGTCTCCGCTCTCACAGCTGTCAGCTGGTGGTTTGCCCTCACACTGGCTCTTTTCTTCCAGATATATGTAGCCGTTGCACTTAACACTGAGCACAAAGAAATGTTGGAGTCAGACTCATATTCTTCCTTAATGTATTTCAATGTGCAAGATGCATTACCGTGAATGGAACACACTCACTCTACTTCAGATACACACCTAGTGTCTGGAGCAGCGCGAACCTTTGGGTTAAAATGTGAAATGAGGTTCACAATTCAGTTCGTGAGGGTTTTATTCCACTGTTGCAAGAAAAGAGAAGTCATACAGCTGCAAAACATGATAAACCTGTACTGCGCTCTACCTTTTAAGGGAAATATAGAAAACATTTACTCCTCACCAGTTTTCAGTTGATTTGCCAAGTCCAAAATAGAACTTAGAAGTTACTGTACAGTATGTTGGAGCTAGAACAACTAGCTTAAATGTTTTAAGAAATCAGGAGACTTTAAAAGGTCCCAGCTCCTTATCTAATTTTATCTATTCTTTTATATATGTATCTTATATATATGTACTATATTTTATATATAAAATTATAATTTTATATATATACAATTTTATGTCCTGTCATAAATATAATATACATGTAATATATGAAAAATATATATATTAAATATATATACTCATATAAAAATACATACTTGTTTTATTTTAATGATGTAATACAACATTCTAATGTAAATTATCTTAAGTGGACTTTGTAGAATTTCCTCTACAAAGCACTTGGAAAGTTTTGCTTTTTGAGCTTGATGCTGGTATTAAGCCTTCTAGGTTTGTGTCTCTGTGTTCTCTGTAAGAGTATTAAATGTTTTAGGATATGGCTGATTTGTGCAGAATGAGGAAGTTTTACTAACTGACATGCACATCCTCTCCTCCACATTTCCTCTTTCAGCAGCATTACCAAAGTGAATGGAAGAACTGGTTTAAGTATGTAGCAGAATGCATTCAGAAGTTTATGATAATCTTGCTGGTAGCTGAGTCCTATCTAAATACGGCTTTCAGATTCTATAGTTTCCTCTTCTCCTTAATCAAAAGGGAATGCAAATGAAAGGCAGGATTTGAGGTGTCTTATATGTTGAAGCTGTCTAGTCCATTCTGTGGAATAATTTTAACTTGGTTTACCTGGTAAATATTGGACACCCGATAACAAAGGGATTCACAAAGACATTTGCTGAAAATGGGAAAGACGTAGGCTGGTGTATTTTGTGCCATAGATCTTGTAGGGTCTAGGAGAGACTTTGCGAAAAGGCCTACCATACCACTGTGGAGCGTGGGTGATGACGTTCGGCTCACAGCCCTCCATCATGGCTTGGCACTGTGTTCTCAGTCTGCTCAGTGTAAGCTAAAAGTACTATATCCTGTCATATTGAAATAGACTTTCAGCACTCTGCATGTTCCGTTATAGATCAGTATGAGTACAGATCAGACATCTGACCGAAGCTGATGAACCTCCTGGTGGGGAAAGAAGCCTTTTGCCTTCTTTCCTGAGTTCCTTTCCTAATTTAAAATAGCCCTACAGTGTGTATCTGTGGTAGAGATTGTCGTTTCGACTGTCCACATCCAACGAATGTTTAGTCCAATGAATGTCTGTCTGGCCAATAAGCTGATAGTGTAATGAGGGTGTCTTAGCAGAAGCTGCCTGTTCAAAATGTCTCTACAAAAGATCAGCTCTTGAAGTGCTGGATTTCTTTCTGGCTTTTGGTGATAAAAGAGGAATGTGTAAATGGATTCAGCAGAAGTTACGTAGGATAACTGTGGGTCACCAGGTGAGAAGATGCAGAATTTTGTAGCACGTTGGATCATTTGTTCCAGGATGAAAGTCATGGTAAGGATGAAAAAAATGACATAGGTACTTGGTTGGAGATAATGTAGCTCCTTAGGGAGAGCGGAATAGCTTGAGCTATGTACTCAGGAAGCCCGTTGCTTTCAAATTATCCTTATCCTTTTTACTTGTTGCACTGCTCTTCAGATCTAAGAGCTATAGTGATGCTGCAGTTTTAATGTTAAAGTACCCCTAAACTATAAATAATTGAGAGAAATGTTGGAAGCTTGTGGGTGGTCAGTGCTCAACCTGTGGGAAATGTTTTTTGGTTGTTTTTTTGGGGCAGAACTGGAATAGAAAGATTGCAGGACAATTTCAGCAATTCTTTATTGATGTAAATAATGGCAAGATCAGTTTGTGTTGATATTCTGTACAGCTATACTTCCTTCACACTTGGAAAGTCTTGAGAACTACGGTTATTTAAAGTGAAGTTGTACGTAGTGCATACAGTTGCATTTTAAGTGTGTTAATTATATGTTGTTACAGATTAAATCTTCCAAATGCAGAGAGGAGGAATTTGGCAAATTTAAGACATAACAGTCTTCCAGAATGTAGTGATGGGACTTTTTTCTTTACTGATGCCTGTTATAGGCCTTTAAATGAGGATTACAGTATTGAACTGAAGCCAGTGAAATGGGAATGTAAGTGAAAGTTTTGAGTATGGGAGATTCTCTAATTCCAGTAGTGAGATGGTAGGAAAAGATAAGGGAGACACAAATTCCGTTAGAAATATTACTGAATTTGTATATTAGGGTAATATAAAGATACTCAGAAGAAATAAGGAGCAATGGCCTCTGTTCATTTAAACCCAAGTTTTCTGATTGTGTTGGAAAATGACACTGCTTTCAGGTTAAGCCAAAGGTTGTTGGGTAGATGAAAAAACCCTTCTGTTTACATCACTAGGTGTATTCTCTAGAATGTCTCACTTGCTAAAATGAAATCTCAAGAATTTGAGAGTCATATTATTTGCAGTTGTTGACTCTTGACAGATTGTGAACAGAAAAGCAGTATGATTTCTCTCTGTGATTTTCAATAACCATGCACTGTTCACATGTCAAATTCAGTGCCGTAATAAATAATTTCTGAGTGCAGTAATGTGATGGGATTAGTAAAAACTAACACCCCCCCTGAAGCCTTTCAAGAGCATTGAACGTTATAAAAAAATGGATGAGAAAGAAGGGCTTCAGGTTATCAAGAATTGGTGAGGGTCTAATTTCTTCAGTACGAAGGTTTTTTCCATAATTATCCACCCTAAAAACATCTACTTCTGAAATAGCTGCATTAGCCATTGTCAGTTTGGATTTATGTGTGTATCTGTCTTGCTCTGCTCATATCTCCTGTACATGACTGAGGTATCACCCAGATTGTTCTGTTTCTAATAGTCTTTCTCATTCTTCATGCTTTACTCCATCGTCTTTCTTTGTCTTCTTCCTTGAAAAATAACCAATTCCTTCTCAACTAGAAATAGTGACTTTAATTTCAAGATATTTTTTCTCAGAATTGCTTTAGAATCAAAACTAGAGTACAGACAGAAAATCCTACTAAGATTGACAACCCAACTGTTTGTCTGGTAAAGCAACATTATCTTGATAAAACTATGTATTAGGCTTCTTTTTTAATGCTGCTTCTCCTTATCTTATTTAAATCTCAAATGATATTCTTCAGTGCATGTCCTAGAAAGATTTAACTGCAATGTCACTGGGGTAGCTCTTCAAAAATATCAATATTAGTATTCTTTAAAGGATGAGACTTGTCACGAATTTACAGAGTGGTGTCTTGGGTTTTTCATATTCTGCACAAAAGACTTCCAAATGACACTGTAAAAGTCTGAAGAAGCAGCTGGAACTTGATCTCCCCTGACTGAAAATAGTTATACTGCAGCATGTCAACGTCAGTGATGCCTACAGTAACGTATAATTTGGAGCAGCTTGGGCAGATGAGTGAAGTGAAGCCATGCTGAATTAACTGCTGAGCCTCTTGACATTTCCACTGTATGTGGTTTGTGAGTTTTACTTTGGACTAGGTTTAGTTTCATCCTTTGGACCAAATGTGTCATAGCTCACTTCAAAGCCATCTCAACGTAGTTATCCCACAAATCTTTGCTTCCTTGTGGATTCCTTTAGGAAGTGCCATGCTGACTCTTCATCTGTCTCACTACTGTTTGATTTCTTCCTTCACTCCAAGTGGATCTTGTCCAAACAGTAGCCTTTTAGGGGAACCTAGATACTGTAGGAGTTGTGCAGGACACTATGAACTGTCCCTCACAAGTACTAGAAATTCTTTCTGAGGCAAATGCTTGTCTGGAACCCATCTCTTTTGTAGAGTGAATACCATGGCATCACTCTACACTAATGTTTGACCACTTCTGATCAAACATTAAATCCACGACAAGCTGATAAGTATTACAGAATCCCCATCTCATCTCAGTTCCTCCTTGAAGACACATAGTCTACAGCTGATCTCCCAAACCAGGAAGGAAAATGTCCCTTCTCAAAAATCCCCAGCTTCCTCTCAGTCCAAGGAACTTTTTGGCATCTGAAAGAAGAAAGGAGAAATTACTGCAGCCAACTGCAATCTCAGCAGCTGTCTGGCTGTATGAGAAAGAAATATAAATCATCCTGATTTGTGTTTTTTCTTGTTATTTGTGGAAGAGCGTACCAGCACCACTATCACCACCTTTATATGCTGCATTTGAGACAGTGTGGCTGGGGTTTTGTGCAGAAGCCTAGGGGGCTGTGTGATCAAGCCATGCCACATCCACAACTTATGGCGTTGCCAGGACTATGCCTGGCACACAGGCAGAGCTGGGACAGGGCAAGCGGTCTCTGACAGAGCTTGCTCCTCCACAGAACTTCCCTCACAGCTCAAAGCCCCTGGGGACTAGTCTGTCAAGGCACGGCAGCTCTCACAGTAAATCCAGAGACTTACACCACCTTTCCACAGCTCTGTAACCAGTGCCCTAATTCTACCAGAAACCTCCTAAACACATGCTCAATATATGTATAGGAAAAAAGTCTGCACACTTACTCAGGTGGGCATCCAGAGCAGTAGTTTTGCAGTTCCCATTGCCTGCTGTGGCATGGAGTAGGCCAAAGGAGTCTTCCTCCATGTTGTCTTATGGGGGTCCTCTGGGGGTTGCAGGCATGAGACGTGTGCAGCTCCACTGCCATGTTTTTCCCTAGGCTGTGTTCCAGAATTGCTGATCCTGGTACCAAGGGTGTGGATGTCCTTGGATGTCTGTGGATGTCCTCGGATGTCTGTGGATGAGCAGTGGGCTTGGTGGAATGCTCTCCCCTCCCCTGAAGATCTGTTCAAGATCTCTGTGGTAGTGGTACACTCACTGTGGCATCTCTGAAGCATCAGTTTGCCACCTCATCAAGAACATGGTCTTCATCTATTTGAAGTGAATGCAGCACCGCTTGTCAGTCCTGTCCCACTTGGTAGGAAGCTTTTGCAGCAGTAGGAAAAGGAGGAAACAATACTTAAGCAGAGTGACAGAAGAGTGAAGAGGCTGATGAAGGGGTGGGGGGGAATAGGAAGGAGTACTTTCTTTAGTAGTCTTGAAAAAATGGCACAGTGGAGAAGCTGAAGAGCTAAGGTGACGTGCAGCTGTGGTTTAGAGGACTGTGGGTGTGAGATGGCTATTTTTACACCATGAGATGCACTTCAGGATGTTTCAGGAGCTCTTGATATTTGAAGAATCCTTTTGTGTTTAGCTTTCATTGAAGGACTGGACACTGGTGAGACCCAGTCATTGTTTACCACAGGAAGGTATGAAATTCCTCTTTTGAGCATTTTGAGTGGAATTTCTGTTTTAGTGTCTTCTAAGAATTCTTTTGGCATGGACCAAAACTGTTTTCTGTAACTACTAGGGACAGTCAGGTGATTTACTTTAGAACTGCAGTACTTCTCCAAACCCGAACTGCTAATACAGATGTAGTATTTGTTTGGTGGCTGGGTAAAAATAAAGCCATGCTCACTGGGGGCTTGCATTTGATAGAAGTGTAATTTAAGCCCAGATCTTCAAAGCTGAAAGCCTACTTCAGTTTCTTATTATATCACTTGGTCTCAAGTGATTTTATTACTGAAGTGTCAAATATGTTGAAGTGATAGAGCAATCTTAAACTTTGAAGAAAAGCAGAGAAATAGCATGCTGGTAGGAAAATAGCAACTGTAAAATCTTGAGTGATAAAGCATGCTGTCTTAATGTAAACCATAAATGACAACACACGGTAACAAAGTGGAAGGTTTCATGGCTTTTAACAATTTAATGAAATGTCACTACTCACTCTTCCCCCCTCCTTTTTAGAGTGATTGATTGCTTGGATGGTTCAGGGTTTCCACATCAATCTTAAGGGCAATGTAAACCTGCTTTATGATGTTCCTTAGTCATCCAAATAGTTGCAGATAGGGACAGCGTTTTATTATGTAGTCCAAATGCTCCCTGGTTGTCAGAACGATGCGGGAAAAGGCACAAGGAAAATCATAGATACTCACGTGTTACATTGGGTTATTGTCTTCAGTGACATTAAGCGCTCTAGGGTGGGGAGGTTACGTGCGGACAAGTGAGTACTGGGTTTGCATGGAAGACATGTGGTTCCTGCCTGCAGCGTATTGTGTATATTTTGCTTTAAGTACAATTTACCTGTGATAGGTTTCAATAAAAATTACTTAAGTACATGCAGATCTCTTCACTATTTCCCTCCTACAGCCAAATACCAAAGTTATGTAGCATGTATACAGGCACTGGGAGTCTTCTATTACAGAATTACTAATTATAATCTTTAAATGATGGCTTTTTCCTTTAGCAGACAAACATTGCCTTTTTCAACATTATTAATAATATAAAATAATGAATAATAATACTCATCCATTGTGTTTAACTACTCATTGTCTACTATCCACACTTACAGTGACTATAAAATTACTCATTAAGTATTGTTTTCATTGCCTCTGTCCTTTTTGTCAATACTCTGCCTGAGAGTTTCACAAGCAGCAAAGATAAGGATTAGTTCTCTCAATTCTTTGAGATAAGGTGATGTTAGCTCTGTAATGACTATGTAGATTTTAATGTTTTCAGAGTAGGAAGTATAGAAAAGGTATTTACCTTTGGAAATAGAGTTGTTATCCTTACTTACAAGTATTTTCACTAATCCTATGTAGAAATGACTGTAAGTGCCAGTGGCATGGCAATAAATTCTAGTTGAGTACATGTCCATGCCTTGTTATTTTTGTTGGGTTTTGATAGTGTATGTCAGTTTCATAGAGTATTGATAGGTACTAATAGGTCTAGAATTAAAGATATTTTCTTTTGATAATCAGTAACATTTAATATAAAAGGTCTGTTACAAATAAATCATACATGTACCTTAGTTTGTGTGAGTTTTCAGCTTGGTATGGTGATGACTGCCTTATAAACATACTCTCTCTTGAGGCTGAAAATAACAGCAGGGATTTTTGCTATGTTTAAAAAAAATGGAAGCTATACTTTTATCTTCCAATGCAAGCATGCATGCTCGGAGGTTCTGTGTTTCCATTTTCTTAAATCCTCAGGCAGAAGCATAGAAATAGGCAGTTTGATTGTGGATGAGCTATGTATTTAATGCAAGCACAGGTCAGATGCATCTGGAGCTTCTGGATGTTACTGTCTCAGGTTGCTGAAAGTCTGAACATGTGTTCCCACTGAAGAGAGAAGCAGTGAGTAATACTGTATTATCCTCTTCAGTATCAGATAGGCTTCTAGGATTTGATGTAATTGCCCCAAGTTTTCTTGAATATGACCATAAAAGAAAGAACCTAATGTCTAGGAATCTTGGAAAGCAACAGTGGTTGCAAGTAGAATTAGGGAATTCTTTAAATAGAGAGAACTCAAATTTGATGAATAATGAAAATGATAGTAAAACATTTCAAAGAAAGTCTACCCTCCTGACTAGATCATCCTTGAAAAAGATGGTCCTTCTCTCCTGTCCTGCTTGTACAATGTGTATCATTGACCTAGGCTGCTCCCCTTGCTTGCATTCTTTGCTGGGTCAATGCAAACATCTCTGACTGCTTCGGAAGCTTGAGTATTTTCTGTTCTACAGGCAACATCCCCCTGATGCTCTCAGGAATTTTTCTCCCCTTTCCTTTCTCTCCAGTCTGATAGTACCTGAAGAAAAGTCTTTCATGAGACTAAGTTTTGCTTGAAACCTTATTTATGTGATACAATGAATCAATAAGGAATAATGCAGTACAGGTAATATGTGAGAAATTCATATATAAGTAGATTCATGTTACATTGATGGTGAAAGAAATTACAATGTTTAAACTTCTTATGATATTGTAATATTTTTTAGTGAATGGCAACCTACAGTAGTAAAACCAAGAGTTTTACTACTGTAGGTAAGAAGAGTTCCCCTGTAAGACAGAGCAACTCCTTTGTTCTGAATTTAGATTTATATGTCTTCAGATATCCCAAGAACATCCTAAAGAATTTAACTTTTTAGTCTTACCACCAATATAAAACTACTGCAAACAAAGCTTCTGTTCTTGTTATGTCTGACTGGCATGTAGTCATGCTCATGGAGCATGCCAGCCCATAACTTCCTGAGGTGTTTCTGGTTCCATCCTGTTTGCCAGTAGCTTTTTAGTCTACTTTGTTTCTTCTTAGTCTACAGTGTTTTTTTTCTGTTAACGTGTTAGCCTATGTTTTGTGCCCAGTGGCGTGCAATTTTCCCTCTATTACTTATACGTTACAGACACACTGATGTCTAATTGAAAAATTTAAAGGCAGTGAGCAGGTTCAGATACTGAGTGTTACACAGCTGTCAGCCTCTGGAACTTGAGAAACCTCTGACAGCTGAGTTCATTCACTTGCTCTTGGGGAATTAATTATTTGCTTTTCCTTCAGAAGATGCCGCATTTCCATGCTGCAAGAAGCACATCGGGACAAGTGCACAGTGCTTGTCACAGGCTCCCATGCTCACTCTAACAGAACTTACTATGTGGTAAATTGTCCATCCAGGTGTACTAATGAAACGATCAGTAATAGTTTTGTGACAGAATGCTATATGTTGTCAACATAATAAATATTTTCTCATGGTGATGCAGATGGCTGACATTGATGCTGATCTATCACATTTCTTGAGTTCCAGTCTTTTGCTGCCATGCACACAATCTGTCTTCAGGATTCAGCACACCAAAAATGAAAATCTGAAAATGAGAGGAAAAACCACTCCTAAATCTAAACATGTTTCTCTCTGAATTTATATTTACATTTGGTTCAACGTGTAAGATTTCTTGTCTCGGACTCAGAGAAGTTTACAACTCTGTAGTAGAGAAAATACTGATTTGTGTTTCAAACTTAGCTAGTTAGGACAGAATTTGCATGATGAAATGTCCTGTTTACATCCATTCTCAAAAGCTAAAATGGAGAAATGTAAGCAGTTATCTGGATAAAAGAATGAGCAGTTAGTGTCATTCAAAAATTTGAAAAACATTGCTATTGATTTTTTAACTCTAATGTGTAAAATAATTAACTTCAGCCCATTCTCATTTTACAAAAGAAAAATGTACATTATTTTGCAAAAAGGAAATTGTCGTATATTTATTGAACCTGGATTGCATCGCTCATCAACTTTCCGTATCATACTGGCTTGTCTTCTTAATGTCCTGTGTCTATTGATTGTGTGAAAGTTATTATTTATGGGGCAACAGCAGATCTGCAAAAACTGTTAATGTTGTGAATGTTTTGTCAGTACAGGTCTCCAAGTTAGCTGATGTCATGGTCAGACATGGTGTGAAGAAAGGAGATCGTGTCGTCATCTACATGCCCATGATTCCACAGACAGTGTACTGTATGCTGGCTTGTGCAAGAATAGGAGCCATCCATAGCCTGATTTTTGGTGGATTTGCATCCAAAGAACTTTCGGTTCGCATTGATCATGCAAAGGTAATATGTATTTGGAACAATAACCACCATTGCATTAGTTAATTATATGTCATTGTCAAAACCCACTTTTTTTTTTTCCAGAGGAGATAACATTTCTCTTCGTGTGGCACACAGTCACAGTTTGTTTATAATATCTAACATTGAAATATGAACAAAGTAATACATCTGTTCGGAGGGTGATACTTTATTGCAGACATTGAGATACAAATTTTGACCTCATTTAAAAAAGCGAGTTTAACATGCTGCTGTCTGTTTAGAGCATACTTTCTTCTCCCATTTGTCAATCTTTTTCTACAAAGCATCACCTTAAAATTGGCTTTTTGCCCAGCATTTTCCTCAAGCGTATGAGGAAAATGCTGCCAACCCTAAATGACTTAATTGGTTTATTTGATGTTTAGACATATTAGATAGTCCTTTTTTCAGCTATAGATCTGCTTCATCTAATTTCAACATGAATCAAGGCGTGACTCTGCAGAGAACATTATTAATAGAGGTGAATGCTTTAAAGGCTTCTGAGTTTGGCACAACTTGAGCTTGTTTATGAAGCATTATGTAAGTCTTTGAAAGTGAAAATGCAAATAGTACTTTAATAATCTACTTAGTAGCTTATATGTGCATATTAGTATCTTGCATATGCATTAGTTTCAAACCACCTAACAAATGTTTGTACTGAAAGTTTCTGTTCTTGTTTTCTGCCAGTGAAAAGACAAAATTCTTTGTTGTTTTGATCAGTCACCTGGATCATTCAGGCCATCTATAGTAGCCATCTGCCACTGAATCACGTTGGTTAGACGTATAAGCCAAAATATTATGCAGCGGAAAGTCCACAGGATTTGTGGAACTTTTAGCACAGAAGTGCTCTTCAGATCACCAAGGCTTGAATTTTATGAATATCTGTAAAGAGAAAGTTGATTGCATTCCCCCTCACTGCCTTGATGTTCTAACAAAGAAGAAGTTAATAAAATGGCTGAAATGGCTTGTTGGAATTGTGAAAAAAAAAAAAAGCTGAGGGAAGGCTAACAACAGCTCCATAGTTTTCTCTGTCTTTCTTCCCACTCCCCTACTTTTTTAAAAAGCTATAAAAATTGATTTTAACTCATAAAATTGGGGGAAAATAATGTAGAAGAAAAAATGATAAACTTTTAAAATTAAGGTTTCTACAATGCAAATAATCTAGTGTGTTTACTTTTGGAGTAATTTTCAAACATTAACTAATTAATCCCAATGGATTTTCTCTGAGGAACAAAGGGAGACAGCATAGTAATCATAATCCTTGCTTCATAAGTTAAAAAGAAAACAGAAAGTTTCAGTGATTTATGCAAGGTCACATAGCTGGTCTTTCGAAGGGTTAGCTATGGAATGACTAGCTGCAGGCCATGGATTAACTCCTAATTTACATTGCCTTTTTGTTTCTTTAAGAGGCAGATCTAAACATTGTTGGTGATTTTTGGTCCATCTGATGTGTAATGAAAGTGTAACTAAAGAGCAGAGGCACATCCTAAATCTAAATTTCAAAACATGCACCAATTTTGCAAAGCTTTCTTGATAAGTGAATTCCACGCTACTGAGATTATCTTTAAGATATGTATATAAGTAGTTGTGATAGATGTTATTCTGCTGAACTCAGAAGTTAATTGAAGCAGTCTCAAAATATCCTAGCTTTTCTATTAGGCTTTTATGTGAATTGGTTTAGATGCTGCAGTACGGGAGCTAATGTTGGTAAGATTAATTAGAAAGAGTTAAAAATGTGCAATGGAAAGCTGACTGTGAGATGCTTTTGTGAAAGAAAGGTCAAACTTCCCATTTTATTGGAGAATCTGAGTGAAAGAAATAACAAGCACTTTCTAGTGACTATGAAAAGGTACATATACTGTACTAGCTTACCTTAATTTATCTTGAATTTTAAATAGGTCTGGGAATGCTGCAAAGTCCTGCAGCTGATAATTTCTGCTCTTGTCAGGTATTGGCAGTTACAGACATTCTGCAGTGAATTGTGATGAAGTGATACAGAGTGTGAGAACAGGCATTTCTTGTCATCTTCCCTTTCACCTGAATCGGGGAATATATAGTTTGTAATTTCAAAATAGTAGATACTTTCATAGAATCATAGAATAGTTTGGGTTGGAAGGGACCTTTAAAAGTCATCTAGTCCAACTCCCCCTGCAATAAGCAGAGACATCTTCAATTAATTCAGGTTGCTCAGAGCCCTGTCCAACCTGACCTTGAACGTTTCCAGGGATGGGACATCTGCCACCTTTCTGGGCAACCTGTTTCAGTGTTCTACCACCCCCATAAAAATTTTCTTCCTCGTATCTAGTCTAAATCTACCCTCTTTTGCTTTAAAACCATTACCCGTTGTCCTGTTGCAGCAGACCTTATTGGAAGGTCTGTCACCTTCTTTCTTATAAGTCCCCATAAAAATTTTCTTCCTCGTATCTAGTCTAAATCTACCCTCTTTTGCTTTAAAACCATTACCCGTTGTCCTGTTGCAGCAGACATTATTGGAAGGTCTGTCACCTTCTTTCTTATAAGTCCCCTTAAAGTACTGAAAGGCCATGATAAGATGTCCCCAGAGCCTTCTCTTCTCCATGCTGAACAACCCCAGCTCTCTCAGCCTGTCTTCATAGGAGAGGTGTTTCTTCCCTGTGATCATTTTTGTGGCCCACCTCTGACCTTGCTCCAACAGGTCCATGTCTTTTCTGTGCTGAGGGCTCTGGAGGTGGGTTCAGCACCCCAGGTCGGGTCTCACTAGAGCAGAGCATAGGGGCAGAATCACCTCCCTCGACCTGCTGGCCACGCTCCTTTTGATGCAGCTTGGGGTGCGGCTGGCATTCTGGTCTGTGAGCACACATTGCCGGCTCATGGCCAGCTTTTCATCCAGTCCTTCTCCTCAGGACTGTTCTCAATCCCTTCATCCTTAAGCCTGTATTGATGCTGAGAGTTGCCTGGACCCAGGTGCATGACCTTGCACTTGGCCTTTTTGAACCTCAAGAGATTCACATGGGCCCACTTCTCGAACTTGTCCAGCTCTCTCTGGATGACGTCCCATCCCTCAGACTTCTCAACCACACAACTCAGCTTGGTGTCATCAGCAGACTTAACTGAGAGTGCACTTCAGGTTCCTCAGATGGTCATGAATGTGATCTTCTCTTACAGTGGGAAGGACTTAGCTCGCAGCCACTTCATAGGTGTGGGAAGACAGGTTGCCAGTGAAGACTGAGGCAAAAAAGTTGTTGAGTACCTCAGCTTTCTCCTCATCTATTGTTACCAGTTTGCCAGTCCTGTTCATCAGGGGGAGTATGGTTTCTTTGACCTTCCTTTTCTGGCTGACATACCTGTAGAAGCCCTACTTCTTTATTCTTTGCGTCCCTTGCCAAGTTCAGCTCCAGCTGCGCCTTGGCCTTCCTGACCCCATCCCTACATAACTGGGCAATGTCCCTATACTCCTCCCAGGATACCTGTCCCCACTTCTGCTGTCTGTACATCTCTTTCTTGCCCTTTAGTTTGACCAGCAAACTTTGGACTCTTGCCTTCCTTTCCTGATTTCTTACACCTGGAGATTGAGAGCTCTTGTGCTCTATGGAAAGCATCCTTAAAGACCTGCCAGTTCTGTTCTGCTCCCTTGTCCGTGAGGGCAGTTTCCCAGGGGGTCCTATTGATTGACTCCTTGAACAGCTGGAAGGTTGTTTTCCTAAAATTCAGGGTCCTGACTTTACTCTTCACCTGACCCACATCCCTCAGGTCTGTGAACTCCACCAATGCATGATCATTGCAGCACAGGTTGCCTCCAGCCTTGATTTCACCGATTAGCTCACTTGTGTTGGTGACAACCGGTCTAGTATCGCATCCCTTCAGGTGGAGCTGTCTATTCCCTGGCTTAAGAAGTTATCCTCAATGCATTCCAGGAGTCTCCTGCATTGCCTACAGCTCACAGTGCTACTTTTCTAGCAGGTGGAAAATGACATTAACTATATTTTGGGAAATTAACATGACATCCATTTAAGCACTTTACCTTAGTAAACTAAGAAAACTGAGAAGGCTACTTAAGAACTATATCTTTATACGACTATTTAATATGGTAATTGCTATGTCTTCAACAATCAAATTTTCTTGTGTTTTTTGAATCACAATGATTGTGTAGCAATTCCAGAGGACTTTTTAGATTGTAAGTCCAAACCCTGCGAAATAAAATACAAGTAATGGAGTTTTTCAGGCATGTGTTTTTTGAAGACACTTCACTAAAGCAGTACTATGATTTGCAAGTGAACAACAATTCTTTGAAATAAAAATATACGAGATACTCAAGTTCTTCAAAACCATTACTTTCTTTCATTGAGGTCAGAAATACTGTAATCCTCACTTATTTACAGTTGACACATTTGGAAATTTTAATAAGATCTCCTTGAAAAAAATGAGCTTATTTTTTGTAATGGTTTATTGTGAATAAGACATAGTTCCTGTGCACAGCTAGTTACCCTTACTTCTTATCATAAGATGATCAAACCTTTTGAGTGATGAGGCAGCAAGCTCAGCTGCTGATAGTCAAGATGCACAGTTGCCTTATAATAGTGGCAGTCCGGTCTTTTCTTGTCTTGAAGTGGTGTTTAATTTTGGAATATATATTGTAGATTAGAAGGCGCTATCTTGCATTTAATTTTTAACTACTTGTGTAGTATGATTCAGGTCTCTTTCATCAGAGCACTGTATAATATCCGGCAGAACTTAATGTGCATGGCAGTCTGACATGTATCTTCTAACCACAAAGCCAGTGCAGTACCAGCAGGTGCAGCAGAGAGATATAATGACTGCATAAGCATTGGATTTCTTTAAAATGCATGTCGCTTTTTTTAAGGACTGACACACTACGAAAGTGCAGTAAGTTTGAGCATAGGCTTGTGATCAGATGTGTGGTGGGGGCATGAAGAGGAAAGATCTTTATGTGTTGAATAACGAGGGCCCAAGTGCTGGATTTCTCAGTAAACATACTCATGACACTTCTGATATTTTGTGCCCCAATGTTAGTTGGTTTTCAGTTTGGGCTCTTTGCAGCTTTATTAGCTGGCCCCCAAAAAAGTGTTTATTGCTTTTTCTAAACTTTGCCTTGTATGCTATTAGTAACTATAGAAGAATTTGTAGGAGGAGTCTTTACAACAGAATAAAATTGTTGGTCTGGTACTATTGGGCCTTGCTTTATCTCATTTCTGCTTTATCGTATTGTTGGGTTTTTTTCTACGGCTCACTATCGCTGGCATTCCTTCTTCAGCAAACCTTTGAACTTCCTTGGTTTTCTTTCAAACTAGTTATTTTTCTATCTAATCTTAGTGTGCAGATTTGCATGGAGCTACAGACGAGATGGGAAATGGGTGTATAAAAACAGTATGGGAGCAGAGATGCAGAGAAAGTAATGTCAAGTAGGCAGAGGGGTAAAACACTAGAAAACAGCAGTTAAAGCCAGTAATGGACCTTTGATTTGCACAGAGTGATCCACGATGCTTCCAAGTGACAACCCTCACTTGGGAAATAGATCACGTTAGCCAACTTAGTATTGCTTATTTTCAGACTTCTTTACTGCATACAAAGCACTTGATGAGCAGAGGTGGCACCATTTACAAATGACTGTAAACCTGGTGTTGACAACAGTCTTTCATCTTAACAATTGAATAGAACTGTGTTAATATCTTACATTAATTACAGTCTAATTTCAGGGTAGCCTCCAGATGAATTTGCAGTTTAACTGCATTGCATTGTATCATCTTTTATTAAAATCACTGCATCCCAAAAAAGAAAGATGACAAATACTGAAATTTTAAAGCTCATCTGAAATCTTTATTTTGAATACACACTAATTAGCAAACTTCTCTGAATGGCAGATTTGGACAGGAAACCTTTTATTATTGCACAAGAAAACAATTTAATCTGTGCATTCTGTGCTAAGTTTAATGCAGCCTTAACTGTGGCATTGTGGTTTGTGCCTACTTAATGAGATTTATGCTAATGCATACAATTAGTAAACTAGCTTGATGAAACTGAGGGGCATAAGATAAATATACTTCTAAAACTCCAAAAGCAAGGAGATTGAAGACTCATTCTTCTCCAATTAAAATGTGTTCTAACACATAGTTTCTTTGGTGCTACCTTTTATTTCCTGAAATGCAAGAAATAAAAATACTTACCTTGGGACCTAAATAGTTTGCATGCAAATTTCTTGACTTAGGAAATCTTACATAAAACCTGAGATTAATTTAATGACAAAAATGCTAAATTCACATTTGAAACAGAAATTGTTCTAAAAAACACCAGAACTATGGAAATCTGATTTTTAGTGGTTTTGCATCCTGAATCCTGCAACCATCACTTGAAAGACTCTAGCTTTATTTCCCTCATGTGCCTTATGACTTTAGCTTATTCTCTTCCTGTATTTCTAGTTTCCTGTCATCTCTTGTTTGCTGCCTTTTTCCTCTTTCTCCTGTTTTTCCTCCTGTGCCATTTAATTGCAGACTGGAAAAGAGCCAGCAAAGTCCTACAGCTAGTTTTAAAATATGCCGTTGGGTGCAGGCAGATAATTAGAAAGCAGGCTAAACAAGACAGATAGTTGTTGACAACACTGTACCACTTTTCCTTAATGGAGGGGCTAAGACAGAGATGGGTTTTTTTCTCTGTTCATTAATATTTGTGCAGCTTACAAGAACTTAATACTGCTGATTTCTTGCTCAAATTTGGCTGAAAATGGTGAAAAGCATCAGAAGTTATTGCTGTGCATGGACAGGAAGATCACACAAGCTTGATTTCTGTAGAAAACTGATCTAAACTCCCGTTTGTAATTATGTGAAAATAGATTTTATACATTGAGCAACATTAATGGAAAACATGTCATTAGGTTACATATATGAAATATATTGCAAATGTATATATTAACAATCTAACTTCTTTATTTTAGCCCAAACTTATTGTAACAGCAAGCTTTGGAGTAGAACCGAAAAGGAAAGTGGAATATATATCCCTCCTAGAAGGAGCATTGGCAAGGGTGCAGAGGAAACCTGATAAAGTTCTCATTTACAAGCGACCTAATTTGGTGGGTGTACAGTTGTTGTGCCTTTACGTTAACTTTCATATGTGTATGTAATGCACGTGCCTTTTCTCTTTTAAAAGTAAAATTTATAGTATATCTGTTGTAGTTTGTTTTTGAATTTTGTGGGGGAACTTTATATTCATAAGATTTAAATAGTAAATAGAACTAATGAAGCAGAGAATTTTTCTACTGTACAGAAAATTGAATGGTACATGTTTTTTGACCAGCTTCCATTTATTCCATCTGTTTTTCTTTCCATATTTTCCATGTTTTTCAATTGGCAGGGCCATGTTCCTCTTGTCCCAGGTCGCGATCTTGACTGGGAAGAAGAGCTTGCAAAAGCACAATGTTATAAATGTGTCTCCGTTCCATCAGACCATCCTCTTTATATTCTGTATACATCTGGAACAACAGGCTTGCCCAAGGTAAAGGACTAGCTGTAGTCTTAAGTGTCTGTGACCAACCTATTTGCAGTTCCACATGAGAAAATATTTAATTAAAAAGATTGAAACTGCTTGCCAGAGCTCAGTGCTATCAATGATAAACATTGCTAGAAATGGTTTAATTTCATTTATTCTCATTTCACTACTTTAAGGTCAGTGTGTAGGAATAAATTATGTTTGTTTATTTAAATAATAGTAATATAAAGATAAACTGCATTTACTTCAAAATGCAGTTTGTACATCTTACAGTATGAACCTTTGAGGAGAGCAGAATGTCCTTTATCCATTAATATCTTCTGTGTTTTAACTGTTTGAGGTAAGCATAGTATAGTCACTTAATGGCAAGGTTGGTTAATATATCACTTGTGTGATAGCATTTAGTGCTGAGTAGTCTTTGCTTATTCCTTATTTACATATTAGCTAATCTTCCCATAGATAAGATGTAATGAATAACATTACAGATTAAATGGAATTAAGCGTGTTCTGGAGGTTTGTGTTATTGAACGGTTCTGAGAACATAATTCCCATGAAAATGAAAGTTTAGATTGACTAAGTGAAAACTAACATAGTGCATTCTTTGAAAGTACTTGCTTTCAAATGTCAATTAGTCTTAATGATCTGTTTATAAAAGATCTTATTTTAAAAGCAAACTCGTGAGTGTTTCCTTGGTACTTAAAATTCTCTTTTCAAGAGTAGAAGACAAGCTGAGTATAACTTTCGGGCAGTAGTCTTACCACCACAAATTCAGAGACAGTATCGCATATCCCTGGATATGGCAGTGCTTAAGCTACTATTAGAAAATTATTTAATGTTGTGGCCTATAAAGTTCAGAATCTATGGGGAGTTAAGGGAAACCAAATATCAATTTTGCTGGGAAAAATGTCTTCTGCTTTTGCTTTGAGCGTGGGCACTTTAAAGCAACATGCGTGTCTTGAATTATTTAATTATATTGTCAAAAGGTCCAAATTAAGATCCTATGTTACAACAGGTATTTTCCTTGACTGTTAATTTCAAAACATAACATCTCAGAGATAAAAGTTCTCAGAAGTTTACTTCACTGTGTTGGTTCTCCAGAGAAAAATATAGACACCTGGAATGAATCACTCTAAGAGGGAGATGGTCAACTAATACTAAACTACAATGAGTAACTTAGTGAATAAATTAACTTTTATTCATGTAAGGAACTTGCTTTTAGATGGTCAGGCAAATAAAATTACTCAGTTATGAGCTTCATAACAAAACTTTTATTAATCTCAGAGCAGGGACTAGGTTAGAAGCTGAGACTAACAAAAGCAATCTGCTTTCTGAAATACAGGAAGTGTTAGTTAACCATTCTCTGCTGTGGCAATCTCCATTTTAATGGGTTAATATGTCTCTACAGTCCTTCATTTCTTGGATGAAGCCTGGCAGTGCCTATTTCATTCTATTAACAACATAAAGAGAACGTACCATGCCTAGCACAGCCAGATAGCTGTATTGTAATGTCTGCACTGTAGACATTTGTTTGGTCAGATGAATCTCACCTGAATTTTAGTTCAGGACGTGGTTTACTTAATCCTTTCTTCTAGAAACGGTGTACTAGAAGATGATGAAATGTGTATTAAAAATACAAATATTACAAAATATTTCTAAATTTTTCCTATTAAGGGTGTTCCAGAGCCAGTTTTTGGCTTACCAAGGTGCATGATGCTATTGATACTCTCTCAGTCTAATTTTCAAATCACTCTTTTAGACTAAGAATGGAATGTTCTTCATTTTGCATTTGTATGTGTAGTTCAGGCTAGATATTAAACCTTTCAAAAATAGACATCTGTTTTAAGACAGTTTTCTAACATCTTTAAAAATTAGACTCAGTGCAGAGGAGGGGTACATTTCAGGGAGTAATTCACCCAGGTTATTTTAGGGATCACGTGCTCCGCAGGTGCTCCTCTTTTTCAGTGATCACACAGAGAGACTAGGCAATGAATCTAAAACATGCCTAGCATTTAGATGGCCACAGTTTAAGTGAGGTAAATACTTATTCTCTTATTTTTGTCAGCATATCTTGACTAAATATTTGCATATCCAACTTTAATGAGAGAATTCTAGTCTTTGTTATCTTCTGAAAACTATTGTCATCTAAGCCTTGGGTTATGTTTTTATGTTTGTTTTATTGTATGTTTGTTCATTTGCCAAAATTACTTCTTTTAGTGGGAATGCTAACACAAGTATGTACTTGTCTGAATGGATCCTTTTCTTAAGTGAGGAGTATTGGAATTGGACAACTTTAAGTCTACTGCTGCTAAAACCCCAAAATTTAATTGAAGACAAGAATATCATTGTGTCCTTCAAATGATCTTAAATATTCAAATTTTCTCATTTAGGGTGTTGTCAGACCAACAGGTGGCTATGCAGTTATGCTGAACTGGACAATGTCAGCTGTGTATGGACTCAAACCTGGTGAGGTAATTCTGTTTAAATGTCTTATAATTTGTAACTCATCTTAAAAACTCCCCACTATATTAATGTTTTATTTCATTTCAGGTGTGGTGGGCAGCTTCTGATTTAGGCTGGGTTGTTGGTCATTCCTACATTTGCTATGGGCCTCTGCTTCACGGGAATACTACAGTTTTGTATGAGGTATGATCCATTCCAAAAAGCCAGCCTTTGAAAAGCAGCATCTCCTCCAGTTGATGATCCTGATAATTGTGTTTATGCCTATCCATTCTTAATGCCATATATATTTAAATTGTGTGTTTATCTTCAGTGTTTATACTCTGTCATCTATTACAGTAATTCTTAAGGAAAACTTACTGCACTATCCTTCAAACTTGTCTACTTCATCTGTGTGACTGGTGATGGTCAGCGGGGCAGGGAGCTCCAAAACAACAGACCTAGAAATGGCAGATGTTGCGCGTACCTGTGTTGCTGAGGCTTCAGCAACAAGCTATCAGATTACCTTTATTATGGATGTAGAAGAGGATGTTGTGTTTTTCTTGTCTGGAGATGACAAATTCTTACTGGATCTAAGTTGGAGGCAATTGGAAGCTCTGTGGTTGGAGCCAGAACTCTTAAAGAGACTTGTCTCTTCTTTTCTCCACCTAGCACCTGAAGCCAAGACTCAGATGACATTCAGGGCTTGGTCTTTCTCCTTGGGGATGAAACTCAGTGGGGTGGAGAGGAGACTAGTCCAATTAGAGAGGCCTACTGCATCCTACCTTTGATTTTTAAAAGAGCAATTACACTACCTTACATTGTTAATTTTTCAGAGGTTATTGTTGATTCTCTAGTTGCCAGGCCAGAAGGTACAGTTTTGCTTGAACCATCTTCTTTATTCTTCAGGGAGTGAATCCAGTATCCATCAGTGATAGTGAAAGACATTTTATGTAAAAGCACGAACATTATTAGCTCTTAAGCATGCTAAGACTTGGTTTCCTGCATTCACCTGACATTAGGAATTCTGAATATATCCCAGCTTTTCCAACACTGTGCAGACTGAAGCTCACCTAGTAATTGTTCTGTCTTTTTCAGTGGTCCTAGAGGCAGAAGTTGCTTTATCTCTGCTATTGTGGCATGCTGATTACTGTTGATTTGTAGTGGTAATTAAAAATGTGTGAACCATTAAAGGAAATCTGATGGTAACTCATGGCAGAGCATACAAGAACTGCAAAAGTATAGTGAGTGTCGTGGATACTGAGCACATGAAAAAGCATATGAAAAAAGCTTTGATGGTATTGTGAATGTAGCAGTTGTTAGAGCATCACCTGTACCCAGTGTTCATGGAGCCAGAGAGTCGGCATGACGTGGTGGAAATATACTGGTTTACAGACCATCATAAGTGCAGAAGTTCTGCATAAGGAAATGTATATTATGATTAAACTTTCTCCATCTTCCAGCTAATACACCGTACAAGTGATGAAGACCATAATAGAACAGAAATGGATTGTTACTGTTTTCAGCAACAAGCATTATCGGAACAATCCTTTGGTGTTTGTACAACCAGTTAAGTTGGTATTGGTTGAGATGTGCTTCACTGTTACGAATTTATACACTGCTGTTGGTGGGTAGCTCGTGCTGGGATTGTGCCTGGATTTTGAGTACATACATTCCTGAGGATACT
Organism: Limosa lapponica baueri; assembly: GCA_002844005.1. Taxonomy (NCBI): domain Eukaryota; kingdom Metazoa; phylum Chordata; class Aves; order Charadriiformes; family Scolopacidae; genus Limosa; species Limosa lapponica. The sequence goes on from KZ505635.1 coordinate 2,851,824, forward strand.
TGAAGAAGCATGGACAGTTGTAGTAATGTGAGGTTGCCTTCAAAATTGTTTGGATGCCACTGCATCAGACACTGCAGAACTGACTATGGCTTCCTGCCTCCCGTTTTGGAAGTTAGAAGTATGCTTTGCTGCTTGAAGATCACTCTTTAAACTTCTGTGAGATTCTCACAAGCAGAAGACACCTCCTGAAGCAGGTTAAGAATCCTCAAGTCCAGAAAAGCGATGGTCGTTAGGGATGTGTCTATATGGTATTTCAAGTCACAGCAGTAGTGCAGTTCTGAAATATGTCCTCTGATTGTCCTTGCTTATTGATTTGGTTCACAGAGTGGTTTTCAACATACGAATGACATTTTTGCAGAGAAAGCTGAGGCAGAAACTTTGCCACTTGGCATAAATAAGTGGGACTGCACTGCTGAGAAGTTCTCCAGAGCAAATGAAAAGTACATGTGCCAACAAAATGCTTTAATAAAAACTGTCAAGAGCTCCCACCTTATTCTGAAGTACTTTTCATGCTACACAGAGGGCCAAATGCTATGCGTGACTTCATATTTGCTAATGACCACCAGATATTTGCTTGTTCTGACTTTCAGCTGCTCCAAGCTTTGGATTCTATCCTCTTCACCAGCCCTATTTCTTCTGTTGTTCCTCCTTTATGAACAACATCTTTCTTATAACATTATTAAAATAATTCCTCCTTTCCTACTATTGCCTTTTGCAATAGTGACAACTGTGGCATTGGCCTCTCAGAATATTGAGCAAGGGGCAACCTGGAGCTTGACAGCATGTGTTCTAAAAGGTCCAAAAGTTTCTCCAGCAGAGGCACAACCCTGTTGCTAATGTCAAGCCTGTTGCCAAGTGGGACAGGACTGCCAAGCCGTGCTGCAGTCATTCGAGCAGATGAAGGCCATGTTCTTCATGAGGTGGGAAGAACATTCACAGTGTGTGTGCCACTACAACAGAGATCTTGAACAGATCTTCAGGGGACGGGAGAGCATTCCGCCAAGCCCACCGCTCATGAGGACATCCACACCCTTAGTCCTAGGATGAAGAGTCTGGCAGAAAAGTCCAGGGAAAAGCATGCCTACAGTACTGCTATGCAACCTCCAGGGTACCCCCGTGAGACAACATGCAGGAACATCCCCTTGGCCCACTCCAAGCCACAGCAGGCAGTGGGAACTGCAAAACTACTGCTCTGGATGCCCACCTGAGTAAGTGTGTGTAATCTTTTCCTGTACATGTACTGAGCATGGGACTGTGTTTAGGAGGTTTCTGGTAGAATTAGGGCACTGGTTGCAGAGCTGTGGAAAGGTGGTGTAAGTCTCTGGATTTACTGTGAGAGCTGCCGTGCCTTGACAGACTAGTCCCCAGGGGCTTTGAGCTGTGAGGGAAGTTCTGTGGAGGAGCAAGCTCTGTCAGAGACCGCTTGCCCTGTCCCAGCTCTGCCTGTGTGCCAGGCATAGTCCTGGCAACGCCATAAGTTGTGAACGTGGTATGCCTTGATCACACAGCCCCCCTAGGCTTCTGCACAAAACCGCAGCCACACTGTCTCTTCCTCTCCTCAAATGCAGCGTATAATAGACCTACTCAGTGGTGGTAGTGGTGCTGGTGCTTCTGGCCACATGTCAGATCCTGTCCCTGCCCTACAATCAGCTGCTTGTACAACAAATACCATTCAGGATGAGGCCATTTTTTTAAAATGCAGTGATTAAGGTACTGGTTGTTGGCAATATATTATCTCTTCCCCTGCCCCAAGTCACACTCGGGAAAGGGCATAAAGGGAAAGTTACTGTGGGCTGGTGTAAGGCGGAATTGGGTTAGCCAGGTTGACCCAAAACAAATAGATTGAATGCAGAAAGGGAGTGTGTGAAGCACATAAGTGTGGAGGAGGAGAAAACTGAGTACAGAGGGAAGTATTGGGAATCAGTTCCCTTTTCAATCATTGAATAACATTTGCCAGATTGAAAGACACTGCTGTCCAGTGGTATTCCTCCCATCCCACTCCATGCACTTCTGAGTGCTCTGTGGGTTGATGACTGTCTTCAGTGAAGGAGCAGACAAAGTCCTGACACAAGTGTGTTTCTGGATGCCCCACTTATGACAAATAGAGTAGAGAACTGAGCATACAAGTACTGCAGAAGCCGTGCTCAGTGTTTCAGTCTGAAGGAAGGTCTCAAAGATGCCCTTACAGATGGTTGAGACTAAAAGTGATACCATGAGTTTGGAAGGTATTGGAAACATTTGCACATTTTCTATCCTACATAGCCCAATGACTTTCAGATTATCAAATGTAGATTGCAGTGCCATTATGCATTCAGGAAAAGCACAATTAAATTAGGCCTGTGCTGCACCGTTCTCAGAGTGTGCCTTATGGTGTGGGGTGCAATGGTATGCAGCATCTCTCATGATGCTCATTGGCAATGAAAACATAATGAATGATCCTGTCCTTGCGTTTTTGATCCAGTGAACAGGACTAAGTCTAGTCTGAAATAAACAGCAAATAACATCTAATGGAAAATGTAAAGAGCATTGGCCTTAAATGGTTTCATCTACTAATCTGCTCTAATTTACCTCGTTACTTGGCTATGTAAACAAAGCCTGTGACACCATATGTGCTCACATTCATGTTTCATGTTATTATTTCACAGGGTACTAAGTTTGTTTTTGCCAGTCCATGTAGTAGGAAGAAGACTGTTAATCTCTCATAGAACAGCAGATTGTGCCTAGATGACACCTGTGTATGTTGCTTTGTGCAAAATGCTGTTATCATTTTTGTAACAGAAAAATGTAAAATAAGAAACAAAATGCAATGTTTAAAAGCAAATCATGAGGTCTTAAAAATGTGACGTGGAATTTGTTCTTGTCTTTGTGGTTAATTTTTAACTTTGTGGTTAACTTTTAAAAGTATTAACTTACTCTTCTGTTCATGGAAAGACTGTGCGTAGTGTGTTAAGTTGTTCTATGAAACAGAGAATGAGCATTTCTCAGGATGTTTTCCCATCGTTTTGTGATCTGTAGGATCTGAGGCAAATAGATTTGTTTTTTAGCTTCTAGGCATTGGATTGATTTTTCAATATTCTATCAGAAAAGCAGGTTTTCGAAACAAGTATTTTTTATTAAATATTAAAGTACACAAAGTGGTAACAACAAGCACAAGGACTTTTTTCCCCTAAACGGCTAAGATAGAGAGGCTCACATACCTTAATACTCCCAGCCAGTGACTGCAGCAGCGAGAGAAAACTTAAACAAATGGTTATTCTTGATTTGAAACTCCATGTACCTTCTTTCTGGATAAAGTCTACTGGCTTCCCTGCTGTCAATGTTCTGCATGAAAGCTTGCCATTAGTGTGTTATTGAAGTATATGATGCAGAGAATATCTACAGTGCAACTATGGCAATAAAAATCAGCCATTCGTTTGAGTATTGCTTATGCTTAGCTCTTTTTTGAAGAGTTTTCAATGTGCTAATCTGGTGGAATCCGCTTGCTTCTGTGAATTTAGGAACCAGCTCACTGTGGAACTTCTGAAAGCTTTTGAGTCAATGACAAGTGTCAGCTTGCTGATTACAGGAGTGACGCTTGGTTCTTAGTGCACATGCAAGTTCTGAAAGACATTAGGAAGCCAGGTTATTTCTAGGACATTGCAAATTAAAAGTAATCAAGTAGGTTATTTTTAAAAAAAGGAGGAAGGTATTTTTTTAAAAGCAGTAGGGGAAGATCCTAGGAAAAGTAAAAAAAGATAGAATTCAAGAGAAAGACGTAAATGAGAGAATATGTTAAACTCATGAAGTAGACTCTTTTGCAGAAAGGATTCCTTAATAGCTAAATATAACTTTATGCAGAAAAGGGAGTACAGTAAATTTACCAAGGTTCATATGTTCAAATACATTTGTATAAATGGATAAAAATATCCAGAAAAAACTAACACTATATACTTGTATACTTGAACTTGCAAATAACTCCAGATGCAGAAGTGGATTAATGACATTTTGTAGTACATGTGTACAGACATTGGTGGATGAGAAGCTCGACGTGAGCCAGCAATGTGCACTGGCAGCCCAGAGAGCCAACCGCATCCTGGGCTGCATCAAAATAAGCATGGGCAGCAGGCCGAGGGAGGTGAGTCTGCCCCTCTACTCTGCTCCCGTGAGACCCCAACTGGAGTCCTGCATCCAGCTTTGGAGTCCTCAGCACAAGAAGGACATGGACCTGTTGGAACGAGTCCAGCGGAGGGGCATGAAGATGATCAGAGGGCTGGAGCACCTCTCCGACAAAGACAGGCTGAGAGAGCTGACATCATTCAGCCTGGAGAAGAGAAGGCTCTGGGGGGACGCCTTCCAGTACCTGAAGGGGGCCTGCAGGAGAGATGGGGAGGGACTCTTTATCAGGAAGTGTAGCGATAGGATGAGGGGTAATGGTTTTAAACTGAAAGAGGGGAGACTTAGATTAGTTATCAGGAAGAAATTCTCTACTGTGAGGGTGGTGAGACACTGCAACAAGTTTCCCAGAGAAGTTGTGGATGCCCCATCCCTGGAGGTGTTCAGGGCCAGGCTGAATGGGGCTTTGAGCAACCTGGTCTAGTGGGAGGTGTCCCTGCCCATGGCAGGGGGGTTGGAACTCGATGATCTCTAAGATCCCTTCCAACCCAAACCATTCTATGATTCTATGATACTGTACAGCTGTCCTATACCTTTTGTTCATCCCAGAGGTCATACTTGACAGTTTCTTCCTGTGTGTTGTTCATTTATGTAGGGCAAGCATGGATACATCTGTGAGAACTCCTAGAGGTTTCCTAAATAATTTGGGGATTGATTTTAATACCTTGAGTTAAGTCGTGTAGGCTCTCAGTTGACTGCTTATGAAAGAAAGAGATCACTGCAATTTTCTTTCTATTGCATTTAAAAAGATCATTTTTCCTATGGAGAAGAGAAATGGTCTGGACGCTTTTCTGCATTATTGTGGTGGGGACTTTGAATGAGAGAAACAAGCTTTGGCTTTGAAAAGTTAACTGAAGTATGCATGGCTTTGCACACTGAGGTATTCAGCCTGTATTTTTCACCTACCTTTTCCTGAGGTGAAAGGGTGAGGAAGAACAGTCTGTGTGTTGCTCTTAAATCCCACAGGATTCTATTTGTCCCTCTCCTGTCAGGAGGTAACAATTTTTGCCGTTACGTCTTTGTAGTATGTAAAAACCATGTAAAATGTTTAGAAATTCAGTATCCCTAAGCAAAAAACCTGTTACTTATTTTGACCTTGCTCTGTTTTCTGGAAATGAAGGCTTAAAAGGATGTGTGGACATCACTATAAGCTATATTTAATTAAGTACTAACATGCTGTCCTTCAATCTTGAATCTGCTTTCCCAGGAACTTAAATGATTTGTATAGGTAATCAGAGTTAATAAGTAAGTTCAGGATCTATGAAGCAGAAATGTGTTCTAGGAAAAGAATATCTATTCTTTGCTGATCCTATAGCTGATGACATTTTTTGTGTTAGATAGTATGGATCAACATGGGAGCTTAATTTTCTTGTATCTGGTCCCCACACACAAGCTAGAAATCTTTGCTTTTGTATGTTGCTTGGATTTGCTCATACAGAATAGACCTTTGGGGTAAAGTTAAGAGATGGACAAGCACAGCCCAGGCCTGTGTCTTCTCAAGGCAACTGTTAACGTGGATCACTAACTCTGCAGTATATAATAATCCTCCAGTTAGGATCACTTCTGGTTTTGCAGTACATGGTAAATTGTTGACTGTTTTAGCTAAAGACTTTGTGGATTGAATTCTTATTTGTATGTGTAGGACTGTGAGAAATGTCAGCATATGCTGCTAAGAGCTGGTCCTTGCCTTGTCCTTGTGTATCATACATGTCCATTCCCATATGCAGATGGGTGTTCATAAAGGTAAAACTACATGCTATGTAAATATGCCTGTAGTTAATCTCTTCCCCTTCCCCCCCATTTGTATTGTACACATTACTAAGTGTATTTAATCACCCACAGTTTTCAGTTGATTTATTCAACTGTTCTGTCCACTAATCAAAAGGTATTGCTTTGATTTTTTTTTTTTTTGTATTTTAAAATCCTACTTTATGAATAATAAGGTCTTCTTTTAAGCTCCCTTGCTTGTTAATCAAGAAATTTTGGAGGCAGTGAACACATAACATACCTAATCGGAGTGTATCAATGCTAAATGTTTGAGTTCAGCTGAAATTTGGAGAAGAAATTGAGCTCTTTTCTAGTCTGATTTTATAACTTGCACAATTTACCTAATGTTGGGTAGTTTTCGAACGCCCATCTGCACCTTTATTTCATTTCCAGATGTTCAGTATAGTTCTGGTATGCAATTCTGGGAGCTTCAGTGGCTTCAGGATCTCTACAAATAATTAAAGAGAGAACTCCAGTTATACATGACTTTTACTAGAAAAATAGAAGTATAATAGTAAAAAAAAAATAGAAAGAAATAGTTTTTATTCCTTTTCAAGGTAAATTCTATTGCAAAAGAGTTCTTTTTAATAGTTTGTCTGGGAAATCCCCAGTGATTTTCCACTAAATTTCAAGGCTAGGGACCCCTGTGGTTGACTTCTCTGGTATTCTGAATAACAAGGAGCAGAAACTTCACCTGGTAGCAGAATGCACATTTATAGGATCAAATATTGCACTAGCTTGAGTATTAAATTACTGTAGTCTAATTAATGTTTAAACACCTAATAGATGTTAATTAGAATCTTCATTCCAAAGGGAGTAACTCATCACCACCATGCCAGTTAAGTAGAAGAGGAAACATGGCAGTTTCTCAGAGATAAGGAAAAAGCTTTGATAGTTTTACAGTAGCTGGTTTTGACCAGTGCTACACTGGACCACATTAAAATTGTTGCATGAATTTGGCAGAAGAGAATCACTAATATAAATACTACAGTGAAGAGGTCTTCATTCTAGCAGGTGTAGAGTAAGACAAGAAGGAAAGGGGAAGAAGGCATTGTGTTCTTTCAGCAGCCTCTGTTACATGGTTATCTTCCAGTGAAGTTTTGTCTCTGTGTGAATGTGTGGGGATCAAGATGGTTATTGTCATTTTAAAGGTACCTCTAAATTTAAAATGTTTTGGTTGTGGAAAATAAAAAGGGTAAAAATTCTATTTCTTTAACAGTGAGTAATAAAGAAAAATCAGAGTTAATATCTGGTTGACCTACATGTCTGCTTCTTGATTTTTGCTCTTGGTGAGAACATTATTAAACAGTAATAGTACATTTCCTATTTTTCTTTCTCTGAGATGCTGTCAGTTGGGTCTTCAGATAGTGTTCATGACATCGGTGTCTTTTTTTTAAGGATTAAAAATGGGAAGAAAAGGAAGACTTCTATACACACAAGACGAAAAATAATCTTTACAAAGAGTAATAGTGTATAATTTTTTCTCTGCTCAGAAGACTGTCTTAACAGTGAATATTCATCAATTTGTAGTCAAAGCTTTTCCTAAATGGTTGCCTAATGATGAGTTGTGAGTTAGGGGGAGTATCAGTATGCTGTTTAGGTACGGGGAAAGAAAATCTCATCCCCTTTGCCTATGGACAACTACTATTGAATATAAACTGGGCTGACTTCATACCTTCTCTTCTCAAAGTGATTTGTTTATTTTTAAATTACTTAGTAGGTGACAACTTGTCATTTTAACAATTGCTATGGAAACAACGTGCTTTCAGTTTTTACTTGCTGTAACACCATTGTCAGAAATGTGAAAATTGTAATGAATTCTTTTGAATACAGCAAGGTTTGTTGGTTGGGGTTTTTTTTGTGGGGTTGTTTGGTTTTTTTTATAATCCTGGATTGTTTATCTCCAAGGCAGGACAAAATTCAGCTATAAATAAGCTACTTGAAGTCTCACAGCCCACTCTGGGTTGCTGTTGCTAATGGGATTACAAGCTGTAAGCAACAGAGCAGCATGAAGAGAAAGTCTAGCTACTACCTGTGATCATAGAATCATAGAATGGTCCAGGCTGGAAGGGATTTCCAAAGGTCATCTAGTCCGACCTTCCCACAGTCAGCAGGGATACCCCCAACTAGACCAGGTTGCCCAGGGCCTTGTCGAGCCTCACCTTGAGTATCTCCAGGGAAGGGGCCTCAACTACCTCCCTGGGCAACCTGTTCCAGTGTTCCACCACCATCATAGTAAAGAACTTTTTCCTAATATCCAGTCTAAATCTGCTTTTCTCCAACTTAAAGCCATTGCCCCTCGTCTCGTCCTGTCACTGCAGGCCTTTGTAAACAGAATCTCCCCAGCTTTCCTGTAGGCCCCCCTCAGGTACTGGAAGGCCACTATTAGGTCTCCCCAGAGCCTCCTCTTCTCCAGGCTGAACAACCCCAGCTCCCTCAGCCTGTCCTCGTAGCAGAGGTGCTCCAACCCCCTGATCATTTTAGTGGCCCTCCTTGGGACCCGCTCCATCAGGTCCATGTCCTTCCTATATTGAGGGCTCCACACCTGCACACAGTACTCCAGGTGAGGTCTCACCAGACCAAAGTGGCAGAATAACCTCTCTGGATCTGCTAGCAACACTTCTTTTGATGCATCCCAGGATGTGATTGGCCTTCTGGGCTGCAAGCGCACACTGCCTGCTCATGTCCAGCTTCTCATCCATCAGCACCCCCATCTTGACATCATCTGATGTCAAGAAAAAGGCAGCATGGTAGTTCCAGTGCTTGGGACTTTGAATTGGAGGTAGGGTAAGGAAAAGGATGCCCAAACTTGCCATGCATTAAGGACTTCATTGTAGTGGTCTAGGACAGAGAAGGAGCTATTGTCCCACACAAAGCTGTGGCAAGACATCGCTGTGCACGTGGAGCCTTCCTCACAATGCTCACTGGGGTCCTTCCAGTCCCTGCTGGTGCAACAAATCTGCAGGGAACATCACAACAGCAACAGGTTTAAAATTACTCTAATTTGGCACAGCTGTTAGCAGTTTAGGGACATCCAGCCTTTCTACATTTTCTGAGAGCCATTATTATCAGCTTACAAGGCCAGCACTGCCTCTGGAGTTGCCTAGTTTTGTGGTCTTTCTGCCATCATGCATACTGACTGTATTTGTGGAGCAAATTCAGTAGGATGTACCATCTCAAGTCCTTGGTGAATATTTGGCAGCAGGGCCAGCAGCAGAAAGATGAATGCCTCCATGAACATATTCTTTTGAATCCTGATGTGTCAGGATTTTGTGTGTGCTTCAGTGTCAGCAGGTTTTAGTGGCAATGAGTTCCATGTATAATATTTGCTATGCAGAGGGAATTTCCTCCTCATAAATTTTAAATTTATCTTTAATTGAAGAGGCTCTTGTTGTTACGGGTCAGGCAGAAAGGGAATTCCTGAGCTGTTACTGATGTGTTGTTGGTTATTTTATTATAGCTCCTGTTACATGTCTTTTTCTTCAAGTAATCTATCCCTGTGGCTTCTGACTTTCTCCATAGGAGAACTTCTCTATCCCCTTGATCATTCTTGCTGCCTCACTACGAATCTTCTTTCATAATCATGTGCTATCTATCAACACATTCTGCCTGAGGATGTCTGCTCAGCTGGTAGACATCTGATAAATTACATGCTAAATCTAGGTACTTCCAGAAAGATGTTCCTATTTGTTTGTCTCAGAGTCTCTTGGTAGGTTATTAAGTCTTTTCTACTTGAATCCTCCTAGCTGATACCAGAAGTGCCTATTTCTACTTTTCTTTTTTAAATTAGGTGAGGCAGATCACTCTCTTTCTGACTGTCTTGTTCTTGTTTACTGTGCTCTCAGTTCCTGCCAACCACAGATATTATTGCCAGTAACTTTGAAAATTCTCATCTCCAGTATTGATGCAAATATTGAATACCAACAGGTCTTGAACTGATCCCTGCAGAAATCCAGTGGAAGCATCTAATTTGCTTATAGTCCCCAACTGACTCAGCAATCTGTCAGCATATTCTGAATTTAATTATCCTGTGCTTTATTGTTTATAATGCTAACTTTTTAAAAGCCTCTCATGGCATCTTGCAGTACTTCTCAAAATTTTTGTATAATAAATGAGAAGTCTCTTTGGCAATTTTGTTTGTAGTTTTTTGGCTCTGAAATTAATTTGCACTCTCTCAGATTTGTTTTGCTTATGTCAGTTTTTGTTTATGCATTTACTAAACTGTGAACAGCTGCCAAGGCACTGGGGAAGTTTCTCTGCAGAATCAGAAATTTTACAGCTGGTCCAGATTTCTTTTTTTTTCCTGAATGAATATTTTAAGTGTCACCTTATTCTTTGGGTATTATTTCCGATTTACTGTCAGGGGAAATTTCTATTATTTTCCTTATGCTGTTTGTGCCATTTTATTTGTTTTTCTCCTAGATCAGAGAATGGTATTTCTCCAGACCAAAGCTGTGGTAGCTTACCTGTGACATATAAATATCAAAGTGTCAGAGCCCTGCATGCCTACCCATGCCCTCCTGAAGGTTTAGTTGTGTGTGTTGAAGATGCTCCAAGGCTCAGGCTTGAGCTTGCTGGAGGTGCGAGGCACAGGCACAGCTGCGACACAGCTTGGGCAGGGACTGGGATGAGGGCCTGAGTGTAAATCACCTCCCAAGCAAAGAGAGGCTCCTTTCAGCCCATCTCACAGCTCTGCTATTTTCCCAGGGGTCTGATCCAAGGTTACACAGCTGCACTGTGGCAGACCTGGCCTTGAGCATCAGCAGTCAAGCCCCTAGGAGGGAGTGGGTGTGCTCAGGGCCAGACACAGCCCTTTTATAGGCTCCGGACATTGCCATTTGGTTAAAAATAACAGCCTATATTATTACTGACAGACTAACCAATTTCGGATTGCTTCACAGTTAGGTTTGTTTCTGTCCAAATCGTGCTGGTTCAATTACATAATTAATTAATGGGGAGTTTATGGAAGTACGAAATTTTTTAGTTGGAGACCATTTATTTTTGTGTTAATGATGTGAGCTTGAACTCCTAAACAGATTGGTGCAGATCTGCAGGTATAGTGAACATTATAGGGAGATGACATAAACTTGAATAAATAGGTTCACGAACAAATATTAATGAACACTTGGATGAATATGTGAAAGTTGTGATGAAGAAGCATGCAAGGAGGACACTTAAAGGCAGTCTGGAGGAAGACTTTTCTTTGGGAGCTGTGCATTATATGACAGAAAAAAGGACGTAACTCACTTTTTCAACAAGCAAATAGCATTCTTTTGCATTTCTTTTTGGCGATTTAGGATAGGATATTAGCAAAAAGAGAGTTTTTGGCATTGGTGATACTATTCCCCTCTACTTTAGCTGGGGACTGTTTCTTTTGTTTATTTTCTGTCCATTTGCTTCTCACCACCTGCTCCATTGTTGTTTGGTTGTTATTTTTTTTTTTTTTTTTTAAAAAAAGGCTTTTCAATTGTGCATTCTGTTTTGTCTTGGTTTTTTTTTTTTGTTGTTTTATGGTGATCCTCTGCTGCAGCACTCCTCTCACCAGCAGTACCTCCCCGTAGGGCTGCAAAGCCAATGGTACGTATCTGACCTCCGGCATCCTGCGTTCTTTAAATCTGCCAAATGGTTCATCGGTGCTCTTGCCAGTGTTCAGGCACAGCTGGATGCAGGCCAGGCATGGGGGCGGTTGCAGTGGGGAGGGCAGGTGGGAGAGAGGGAAAGGGATGAATTCCTGTGAGCTTGCATCACAGCCAGTGTGCTGCTTTTTGTGTTGGGATGGAGCAGGTAACTTGATTAGTGTATGTTTTCATAAAGCCATTTACTTTGTTACTAGTGCCTCATTATCAGAATGAAAATAGTGGATTTAGTAAATTCTGCAAGGTATTCAAATGTTCCTTTTGCATCTTGGTAAACTGAGAAGTATTAATAAGAGTTTTGTATGCTGGTTTTTTTTTTTTTTTTCTTCCCACTGGGCTTATTAATCTATCCCAATTTTGCATTTACACAAGGATAGTGAAGGTATGAATTTGTCTTGTGACTAGTGAATTGCTGTAAAGGTGGTGACATTTCAGTAGTGAAACTTTGTGTTTGTGGCTTCTTGTGTAAAGCATTGACAAAGCTGTGTTTGCAGTATAAAAAGTGTATGTCTCTCCTAACTTGTGTGCTCTGTCAAAGTTCATCTTCGAAGTGTGGCCTTTCTGTTGAAAAGGTTATGGCAATACCTGTAGAGCTAAAGTTCATTCTACATGAACATCATCTTTTCATAATTTCAGAATGTATATGGAGCAGTTCATGCACTGCGGTAATTACATACCGTAAGATTGTGATTATACGATCCTGTGCTGACTGCTTTTCATATTTGCAGCGCCACAGAAAAGTATTTTTGATTACTTTTTATTATTATTATTTACCATTGGACAATTTGTCACATCTGATTACTTCTGTTTATAATTCTCCTGACTATTACTGTGAGCTCAAGACAATGTTTAGTTTTGAAAAAAAACCAAAACCAACCACAAACCAGACCATAGTCTGGTATCACACTAAAACAAAAAAGGGGTCTTCGGCTTCTCTCCAGACTTCATGTGGGCACAAAGGTGCCAAGAAGCCAGTTTCAAGCAGCTAAGTGAGCATTTTTCCAGAGTTAGGAGGAGGTGTTTTACAGAATTACTACAGAATTAGGACTGGGTGTTTTACAGGCTACTTTGTGATAAGAGTAGATGTAGACATGACTCCCTCTGCTGCCAGTGTAATAACAGCTCTTTGTGGCTGTGTTTCCATTCACATGTCCATTTGTCCTATTTTTCTAAGTAGCAACTAGTATGTGATGTGTTAATGCGAGAGATTGTGCCCAAAGCGTGTGAATTTATTTTTACAAGTGAATACAGTCACAGTATTATTATTTTTAACAAAGCCTTCTCTAAAGTCTTACTTGAAATTACTTCTGTTGCTGTGCTACTGCTACTGTTACGTGTTCAAGCCTTGAACTGTCAAGGAATTATGAAGTATTTTTATCCTGTGACATTTTAAATTATTCTCTCCATAGGGGAAGCCTGTGGGAACGCCAGATGCTGGTGCCTATTTCCGTGTGCTAACAGAGCATGAAGTAGCTGCCTTCTTTACTTCACCAACTGCAATTAGAGCAATCCGTCAGCAGGACCCTGAGGCAGCCTTGGGAAAGCAGTACTCTCTGAAAAGGTGAACTAAGGATACACTGGAAGCAGTTTCTTACAGAAACAGACCGGATGAACTAAGAATAGCAGAGCGTCTAGGGCTTTGCCCACCTCTGTATAGCAGAATTAAAATACGTTCTTGACAGTTTAGGTGTACATGTGTTTGCTTGTAAATTTATATTGGTAGTTTGGAGGAGATCAAAGCCATTAAAAAGATTACAACTCCAAGACTAAGAGTTCTTACAGAGTTAGGATTGTTTACTTGCCCTTAATTTTACTCCACTGTGCATATACCCTGTAATACAGTCTTGGATTGCATGATCTCGTACTGTTTTCCCACATGACCTCTCATTTCATTGAGTGCACAGGATCTTTAGTTTGTGTTTAATCAGCAGCTAGTCAACATTTCGTTTATCTCCCCATAACTTAGTCACTGTTTATGATTATGTGCTCCAAAGACAGAGCTTTTTGCTATCTCAAACTGGTTTTAAGGTGTTTATCGCAATACTATCAGTATGCTTCAAAATCATGACTGAGTTCATCCTCACAAATCAGAGAGGGTGGTATTGTCTGTATTTTGCAGATGGAAAGCAGAGGCACAGAGCGATTAAGGTCAAATTCTTCTATGTAGTTTTGAGCATCCAGTCTGAGCCACTGAACTACCGCTATTTCAGAGTGCTTAGCATTATATGGTTAAAATGCGTTACTAGCACTGTATCAATAAAATGCCTCTCACACTGACTTGCATCTCGGAGTGTTTAGTGCTTCTACAAACCAAGTTTCTGTATCTTATGGCAAACATTCTAAAAATGAAAAATATGTGGTTTTGGACCACATCTAATCTTGAAATCGAATAATTTGCTCAGCATCAAGCGAGGACTGTGTCAGACTGTATAGGCAGTATTCAGTCCTAAGAACATCTTTTATCATGCATAGAAGGGAAGATGCGGAGAGAGGAGAAGGGGAAGACGCAAAGCCATATAGCTTCATTAGACTTCCATGTTCTAAATTGCTCAGAAAAATTTTATTTATTGGTGAGTTGGATTTAGTCATGAGGTATTCATTACAAGTTCATCATTACTTTCTTCCATCTGTATTGAGTGCTATCATCAATCCTTAACCCTCCTTGAAATAGGAAACAAGCTCATTCGCGACCCTAATACGTGTTTATTGACAAGAAAGTGATTCAGATGCTAGAAAATTTAATTGCTGTTCCTTAACATTTTTTAGGCAATAGCTAAAATGAGTTAGTCTGTCTTTAGAGTATTCATTTAATGGAAAATCTGCTAACTTGCTCTGTAAGTTGTCACATTTTCTGGCCGAATGAGAATTCCAGATAAGAGTCTCCCTGCTGATATCAGTTGCCCCAGATGGAAAGGGGTATTTCATCATTCCTATTCATTGCATAGGTAATGAACTTCTCCATTTGCAGATTTAGTTGTCTCATAATTCACTCAGCTTTGGGCCATGCCATTCCCTGATATGTGACTACTCTTTACTAAACCCTCTAGTGCAGCATTTAATATTTAGTAGGTGCAGTTGTTAAGAAATGGAGTCCAACAGGTGATTAAAATTTCCATTCTAGGAGGAACCTTGCTTTTGGATGTTACTTGGATGGACTTTTCCATCCAGGGTCAAGAGAATTCTCTCTGTTTCAGTTAGAAATGAGTCTTCCTTTTAGTTCATTCACTTGTTCTATGATGCTTTCTTCTCTGTTATATGGTGCAGAATCTTTGAAGTGTCTTTCTGCTACCTGGGCAAAGATGTAGCCTTACTTACTCTAGATACTCCAAAACACATGTCCAGGAATGCAGTCCTGAAAGAGGCTTCCACTGTGGTACATTTAATTCTTGAAAAATTCTATTAAAAAACTGATAAAGGTCAATGTAACTTTTTAAAAAATCCTGTTAAAAAAGACAATTACTGATAAGGTTCAGAGTTGGTAGGCCATGCCAGTTTCCAGTATACAAGGGAATACTTCATTTACAAGAGTAAGCTGAATTATAAGCAGTCTTGCATTCTTTTGAAATTCCTGTTAAGAGCTGATATTGGTGGTGTCACTGGCCTCTACACAAAATTGTATGTGAGGTTTCCAAAGGTTCTAGTATGTGTGCTTCAAATCCCTTGTTGGCTATTGGAGTCAAATCTTGAAATTTGTTTGCCTTTCACACAAAGCGTCACCTATGTCTTAAACACGGCTCATGCTTAACAGTAAAAGAGGTGTTTATTTTGTAATGCTGTAGGATAAAAGCCCTGTTCAGCCACATAGTGTTAGAGGATCTAAAGACCCAGCTTTTGATAACACACAGTGCTGCGAAGCAGGCTGTCTGTTGTGTTTGAAAAACGAGTAACATCCAAATTCTGACCCTTATGTACCTGAGCACATTCTGTTTAGCTTTTGGAATCTGTTCTCATTTTCATGAGGTAACTCCGTAACACTAAGTCATTAACTCTTCTCATATTTGGAATCACACTTCATCCTTTAATTGACGTCATTGTTATGAACTAGTTAGGTCTGATTTCCAAATGATTGACAACTGAGAGTTTTACATGAAATGGGGCAAAAATTTAGCAGATTAGATTAACGTAAAAGTAATAATTTGCAGTTTGTGTTCCATAGCCTACTTGGTTTTCTTGATTTTTGCTCGATTACGAATGTTCTACCATTTTATGTCAAGAGAACCTAGAGATTCTAGCTTGTTTATCTGATACCAAATATTACTGCACTTGCTTTAGAAAGAAATATGAGACTACGTAAAAACTGTGCAGAAATAATAAATAAAGTAGATGAGAAACTCCCATTTTCTGTCTCATAACACAGGAACAAGAGGATTTGAAATTAAAGTAGCAAATTCAAAACTGTTAGAACAAAATACTTTTTTCACGTAATTGATCTCACACATGCTACTAGAGAATATATGATTAAGACAACAGAATTTAGGACAACTAAAGTACATTATGCAGTTCTGCCTGCTACCCCCTACGCTGTACTACATACTGTACATGTATGGCCATTCCTGTTGGAGTCCTGAGCTGTGTTCATGACGAGCCTTTGTGGCGCTCCCCTTCACCCACACTACCAGAAGGAGCTGAGCTGCAGTTGTGTTCTGTGTCTCTCTGACTGTCACCCAAATCTCCAGTGCTTGGATCCTCATGACCAAGGTAAAATCTATTCAGGGAGGAAAACAAACACATCAATGGATGAAAATCAGAAGACCTAAAAATACTATTTATTTCTTTTGCATGTTTAGGTGTCGGCAGTCTCCAGGTGCATTAAGAATTAGTAAGAGTTCTTTATTTCCAGTTTATGTTAAGAAGTGCAAAGGAACCTGCCTCACTGTCTTTTCAGGAAAAAAAAAAAAAAAGCTTATTTAGCACGATGCAGATAGAGTTTTTCTTTGCCAGAAAAAAACCTGGTGTATTTGTGCCAGAATTAAAAACACTTCTGTGATCTTTTAATCTGAAAAATTTCCAGATTATTACCCATGTGAATACTTCTGCTTTTGAGAAATGGTTTGGAGATGTGGTTTCTTTGTGGTTGGAGTGACACAGAAGTGTACATGCTGTATTGAACAATTTAGATTGCATCAGGGCCATTAGGGACCTTGATCTGTCCCCTAAATCAGGTGATATTTCAAGTCAACTCTTCTAGACTCTTAAATAGGGCCTAAAAGCTTGATTGCACTGAATTTTATGTTAGGAATATAGGTTTTCAGAACAAGAGTTTAGGACATATATTTATTTAACAGAGAGGCTTTAAGATCTTTCTTCCCCATTAACTGCATTGCAGTGATAGATGATTGCACTAACAGGTACATTGACGTGCTTTGAAGTTTTAAGTGGACTGTTAAAAAATTGTTCAGAATGGGACATTTTATAACCATTGCCATCTCTCTCTTGCTGTACTGTTTGATAGGGGAAAATAATTCCATAATCCTTATGCTTTGTTAGGCTTGTGGCACTTTGCTCTGATATTCTTTTTGATGGTTTTGTGCTGTAAATTTGCCAAAGATCTAATCCCTCTCTTTCTTAAAACATAAGGTTGCTCTTGGGCCTCAGATTATTAAATATAATTATTAAAGCTAGCAATTCAGAAAAGAGGAATTCTACTTTTGGCTCAGGGGATAACATGATTAAAAGGTCCCTTCCAACCCAAACTATTCCACGATATCTTAACTTCTTCATCAACTCTTTGAAGTTCTTGGTGTTTAATAGCCCTGCTTTTTAAAACAGGGATGCTTGACAGAATTTTTCATCAGTTTATAATGTTATTGAATTCGTAAACTGAATTTTTACATCATAGCTGAAATGTTGTGTTTAACATGCCTAATTACAGAACATTCCATCCCATGCAAATTGAGCAGTGCTTAACAAGAGTGCCCTCATGTGAACATGAGTCTTAAAAAACTTTTCTTAAAATATATATTTGTGGGTTTTACTTATACAATATTTTGTTCTCTTCTATTATAAACTTTTATCCATGTTATTGCTTCCAGTTAGCTATTAACTGTAATTATCAGCAATGGCTTGTGCCCTACACTAAAAAGCATTCAGGTGTAAGATATTGATTGGGGTCACGCTCATTATAGTCATTATCTTCTAATGTGGGATTTGTGCTCAGAAAGTAGTTTATCAAAATGATGTTGTATATTTATGAGTACAGAAAACTATGCTTATTTGATGTGAAAGCTGCTTATACATTTGACTCCCTGCCTTCTATTCCGAGAAGGAAGCCACTCCAAGCTATCTCGGGGTGTCAGAAAGGAGGGGCAGCCAAAATGCTGTTCTGAAATTAACAAAGTTGAATTCTTCCATCTTGATGTTCAAGTTCAATGTGGTAATGTTTTTCAAGATCTTCTGACTTCTGTAAGTTTGTAACTAGATGTGCAGTAAGTTGATTTTCCTATATCAAAGTTATTAGTACGGCTACCTCTATCATTGCTAATTAGTTAGAAGAGACTTAACTGAGAAGTAAAATTACTGAAAAGAAAATTGGTTCTGTTTTACCTCAAACCAGGACAACTTAGTTCACAGAGAAGACCATTCTCAGGTTGTTATATTTATCTGGTGCATGAGTCCCTGCATTGGCAATTAGAGTTCCCAATATCTTTTGCTTGTGGAAGTTTATTTTCCTATATTCTAACTACAGATCTGTAAGTGAATCTAAGACAATAAACTCTTTTTTTTTTTTTTTATGTCTAGGACAAGTGTCACTGTGAAAAAAAAACTGCTCAGTTTTAGAGCACATGTCTTATTGTGCTTCATGATGTTTCATCCCTTGTTTTACTTACACTGTCTTTAGGTGCATCTTTACTCTGTGCATTCTCTTTCCTTGCATCTACAGAGCAAGTAGGTCACAAGTCCTTACACTGTGAGAGGCTGCCTTTTATGTTAGTGGGATGTACCTATCCTCTGGGGAGGAATGGAGTGTGAATATTCAAAGTATGCTTTTTGGTTTGGGCAGCCACGTTATGAGCTGTCTGTGGTCTCTAGAGGAGAGGTCAATCTCTAGGTTCCCTCTAAGAGGTATTCCCAGTTCTGTTCCTAGACAGGCTGATCTGTGCATTTCTCTCTCTCGTTTCTGACACGTCATAATTTCCTAAGTTGCTTTCTGGATTTCATCTACATGGAAAGATGAATCTTGTAATTTTTTTTCTAAATTACATGCCTCTGAAATGAAAATTGTTTCATGCCCACCATACCTAAGAATTCTCTCTTTTTGCAGCCATGAGTCTACAGGTTTTACAAAGCCAATGCAGTTTGTGTCCATTGCTGAAGGACAAGAGTCAAGTCCTTTGTTCAGCAGATGTCTTCATTCATAATGGACTGTATGAAGACATGAAATAAAACAAAATGTCACTGACATTGTTCTGGCTGTGGTAGAGCGTGCTGCAATCCTATCAAGAAGACATTTTTGAGAAGTATTTTTAATCCCAGGGTCTGATCTTGGGCCACATGAAGCTTCATTCCTATCTTAATTAGGTATTCTGTCATCTCAGAAGCCTTGAGGATTGATGCAGTACTTGGTAGAGAGTCTCTGCAGTTTCTCTTGGCATGACAGGCTGTTCATGAAATGTTTAGTCACTTCTATTGTGAGTTTATCTGCAAAGTTTCAATCAAAGAAAGAAAGAGATTATTTGCTAGTAAACAGAGTTCTTCTGATCATAGAATCATAGAATCATTTAGGTTGGAAAAGACCCTTGGGATCATCGAGTCCAACCATCTACCCTACTCTGCAAAGTTCTCCCCTACACCATATCCCCCAATGTGAATGTGGAGTCTCAATCTGTGTTTGCCTCTTATCTTTCCTGTCTTCCCATAACTCTTTGAGGTTTTAAATTGCATCTCTGGGTAAAATGAAAGTGGTGGTGGTGGTGGTCATATGCCAAGTAGGGAGGATTTGGGAGAGGGAAGGCATGATACCACCCTGTGCGGATACTACAGAATGGAAGCAAGTTCTTTGGTCTGTAGTGATAAGGCATGTGCGTGGCAGCTCTGCATTCAGAATTTCCATTATACCTCATGGCAGGATTGCACCTGGTGGTTACAAATAGGCATTGATGTGGCTGAAGCATTTCAGATGGCTACACCAGTCTTCTGGGGAAGGAGGTGCAGTTTTCCATTGTGATTTATCTGTAAAATGAAACCAGAAATTTTATGTCTTAAATTTCCCTCTGGTTTAGATTTTATTTCCCAAATAGATGATTTCTGTTTCAAAATCTTGCTTAAACAGGAACATCTTTAAGTGTGCAGAAAAATAAGAATGTCTAAAACTTTGAGACATTCCTGAGTTCCAGAAAAACTGAGATGCAGAAACAACCCTTCCAAGTTATAATGCAACAACTTAATAGCGTGTCTTTTGCTGTTTTTAAACAGTAACTTAATGAAGTCTCTATACTGTAGCTTAGTCATGTGTTAGTGTTGCTTTAGGGCCTTGGATTTTTGTTCATTTTGGTTTTCATTTTGTTTTTGTTATGTAAAAAATAAACATTACCCTTTTAAGTCTCTTAAAGGTAAGTAACTTTCCAAAGTTTCCTCTTGTCGTTTGTGGACTATAGAAGAAGCCTAGAAAACTAGTTCAGCATATTTTTTGGATAAAGCAAGATAAATACCATACATTGCTGTCAATAGAAATCATGCTGTCACAACACAGACTATAAAACTAGGCATGTACTAATGACAAAGTTCATCTGAGTATAGTTGGCTGTTCATTTTCATCTGTACATCATGAACCTGAATTAAAAGATTGCTTATTTGTTTGTTGGAGGTGTGGGGGCAAGATCATAACTGATTCTTCTCTTTAGTATCTTATTAGTTGACTGTGTCTGGCCGGTGTCATAAGTATGCCTGACTTTAGAATAAAATAGACATGACTTGGCTCGACTTGACTCTTTCAGTTGGAAGGAACCTACAGTGGTCTTCTAGTCCAACTGCCTGACCACTTCAGGGCTGACCAAAAGCTAAAGCATGTTAAGGGCATTGTCCAAATGCCTCTCAAACGTCGACAGGCTTGGGGCATTGACCGCCTCTCTAGGAAGCCTGTTCCAGTGTCTGATCTCCCTCTTGGTAAAGAATTGCTTCCTAATGTCCAATATAAAACTCCCCTGGTGCAGCTTTGAACCATTCCCATGTGTCCTTTCTCTGGATCCCAGGGGGAAAAGACTGGCACCTCCCTCTCCACTTCCCCTCATCGGGAAGCTGTGGAGAGCAATGAGGTCACCCCTCAGCCTCCTCATAGGACATTCCTTCCAGTCTTTTCACCAGCTTTTTCCTTCCTCTGGATGCATTCAAAGACCTTCACATCTGTCTTAAATTGTGGGGCCCAGAACTGCACACAGTACTCAAGATGAGGCTGCACCATGTGCAATTTAACAGGGTTTTAAGTTGCTCATTAGGAAATAAGTGCAAAAAAAATCTGCTATGACATGAAAAAAATTACTGTGCAAGTGTTAAGAGTGATCAAAACCTTAGCAGCATGCAGCAATGGTAATGTCTAGCTTCTGAGTACCAATAGTCATATTTAAGAACCATTGACATGGAGGACCTTACCATTCTAAACAGGGCATGAAGTGAATTTGCAATGCTTAATGAAGGACAATAAAGTGTGACTAAACCTCTGATAAAAGATTCTGAAGTTAAAGCCTGTGTGTGGGCTTAATACCCAGTTATATAGCATTATCTAATTTAATGGTGCAAACATACAGATCACATCTGTCAGGACTGTGAGGTGTAGCATCTCTTCTCTGCCAAAGCTGATTGTGTGATGTCCAGTCAAATGAGCTGAGATCTAGTACTGTGATCAGGGACCCAAGGCTGCTGAATGTTGTTCTGATTGGCGTTACCTAGTATTACAGTTATTTCCTCCTAGTTCTGTTTATTTCTTTACTAATTTTTCTGATGTCTCTTTCTGACCCTTTTTTGCTATTTCATTCTTATGTTTTGCTTAATGGATTTCTACCTAGTTCCTGTGTACAGAGCATGCTATTATTTTTACTTCCATTGACAGTTGCTTGCCTCTGGTCCCCCGAGGTCGTTGCATTCAGCTTCTTTTACATGATGTATGAAGTAACATAACTTAATATTGCTAAGATTCTAATTGTTACTTAGTAGGAAGGAGTATACAAAGAGTAAGAGTCCTCTGTCCCCTTTCCTCTTTATCTGGAACACCAACCAGAGGTATTTGTTGAATTTGTTGTCTTGTTTTCCTTTCCCCATCCAGATCAAGACATATACTTTTCTATTTTTGTTTAAAGGTTCAGAATGTTATTTGTAGCTGGTGAGCACTGTGATGTGGACACGCTAGAATGGTCAAAAAAGGTCTTCAAGGTACCTGTCTTGGACCACTGGTGGCAAACTGGTGAGTGTTTTAAAATACACTTTGTAAAATACAAGGAGTTATTTTCAGACTTGTTTTCTGAGTCGTGTAGAACTGGCTTCTTTTTCCATGAACATTTAAATAGGGACGACCAAGTGTGAAAATAAAAATTCCAGCAGGAAGACTATTTTGTGGAAGTGGTCTGAAAAATTACTTCAGGATATATTTAAAACACAGCATTCTTAATAGCTCTGTAGAAAAAAAAAAAAAAAGGTATTTTCTGATGCCTGTGTTTAAAAAAGAAAATAGAAAAAAAAAAACTTGCATCAGTATTTTTTCCAGTCAGCTCATACATAAAAATACATTAAATTGTTTGCATGTGAAACTATTTTGTGACAGAAAGTTTAGTATTTAGGGAAGCTTTCAGGTTTAAGTTATGTTTTTTGCACATATATTTTGTGTAATTAAAAACAAACAATCTGCAGCACAGAGTAGACTCCTTAGTCTTTAGTATTGTTCTGTATGGATCTCAGCCAACTTCTATTGATCATTTTGGAATGTCTCCCATTTATTTCACTGCAGGAGGATTAGATACTTAGACTGCAATGAAGGAATCAGAGTACCAATCTATGTGTAACTTTGCAAAAATCCCAGTTGAATTCTGGATTAAGGCTTGATCAAATGTATCTCCATATAACTATGGATTAATATATTTTTAAATTTCACCATTGCAAGATCATATTCGGATTTTGCTTCTTGCATACATTATTGCTGTTTAAGCTGAGGAAGTGTATTACAAAAGCTCCCTCCTCCTCTCCCTCCCTTGCTCCCTTCCAGGAACGCCTTTTCTATTTTCTGTGCATCATTGTTTTGAGATGTGTATTTTCTCTGGTCTGTCTGCCTATGGAGAAAAATGTTTTGATTCCCCTATGATGGATCAGATAGCAGATATATAAGATTAGAATAAAAAGTGGAAAACCCTTTAGTTCATCTATAATATATGCTATGTAAGGAAATCAGTTGAGGAGGTTTAAAATGCATAATTTTTATTAAAAAAGCCCCAGAGTCTTAGATAAATACTGAGAAAGTACTGGAAGATAGTAGTGCCATTTTTTATTTAATCTTGATTTAATCTGCTAGTTAATTGATAAATATGAGGGACAAGACCTATATTTTGCTCACTTCTCTGATCATAATGTCTGTAGGCAAAACAGGCCTTGGTAATGAGCAATTAACTGAAAAAGGTTAAAGGATCAAATAATATCTCTGACTACTTACTGAACTGGCAGTAAGCAATATTACTGTATGTAATTTTGCTTTTATTTTTATCTCTCTATGTCCGTCTATATATATGTAATTGCCTATAGCTTTGACTTATATTTAGTGCAAAGGTTTAGTCTTGCTGTGTTCATTCAGATATGTCTCAGATATCAATGAGAGATCTTAAGCAAGCATGTGGATGTAATTGTTCTTAAAGTGTGTAGAGGCAAGACTGTGTTTGAGAGGCTTTTCAAAAAAGACCACGAGCTCAGCTCATAGTACGGTATGTTTCTTGATTTTTATATTCACAGCATGCTCTTAAATTAAGTTGTAGCAGGACTTAATGAGCTAGGGCCATTTCAAATACAGTGTTTGAGAGCATTTAATAATTTGATTAGAGTGAAGACTCATTTTTCGTTGCAAGTGATTTCTGTAGAAATGTGTGCTGTTGAATATAAGCAAAACATTCCATCTGAAGGAAAAAAGCACAGAATAAAAAACCCTAATCACTCCTATCAGGAAGAGGTTGAGAGAATTTGCTATTTTATGTAGAGCTACTGAGTTTTTAAAATGGAATTTTTTAATAACAAAATTCAATTTGAAACAACAAAACTATTGAATTTTATGAATTAGCTTTTTTGTGATGAAATTGCAGCTGTAGTTATAAATTGCTGTTTTGTTTTGCCCAAGATTGAAAGCTTCTGACTTACTTCTAGATATGAAGGCTTTTGACCTTTGATAATCTGGCAAACTGTTATTTATTCCCCAATTTGATATTTGTCTACATTCTTCCGAAACAAGAATGTTGCAAAGCTGTGAGAAATGTTGGCATCTTAATTTTACTTGAATACTGTAGATCTTACTAATGCACTCATGTCTTAGTTGTTGGCTCTTTCAACTGAGGCTAAAGCAGATGATGGAGGAGAGCAGTCCAGTATCTGGGTAATTAGTGTTTCTTATATGATGGTGTAATTTCTATTCCCTTGTTTATGACTAAGGAAAGGAGGGAAAAGATCAGCTTTGTAGAGGTGAGAAGTGACTGAGTCATTATTTGGAGATGGAAATGAGTATGAGTGAAGGAAAACAAAAGGCTGACAAACAAAAGTATTATAAAATAAAAAGGGAGTGTAGACCACTTGCTTCTTCAGGTTTAGTAATATATCTTCAAGGCTCTTGACCCCTTTGCCTTATATTGAAACTAGAAATAAATTACTATGGACATTCTTTCATTTTGTCTTTGGAAGATTTGTGGCGTATATGAAATCACTGAGTTGAAACAGTACTTAGAAAGAGAAGAAAGCTTTCATTAGGACACTTTGAAGCAGCTACACCTGGAAAGCCTGATTGATTTGTGTCAATACGCCTTCATCGATAACACTTATTTTAAGTGTTAAATTTTTTGTTACAAGTATAATAAGCCCATCTTACAAACTGTGAAATGTATGTCACAGGATCAATGAACGGCAAGTAGGATCTGAGGCAGTAACAGTAAGGACTGATAAGCACTTGCTGTTTTCTTTGGAGACGTGGCAATGGATAAAAGAATGGTACTTTCAGATCGTGTGCTCATCTGTACGTGGAGAGAAGATAGTCTTGTTTTGGATTTGTGCAGGTGTTTAGTTTTTGCTTATTTATATGAAATGACATATAAATAACAATTTTCATCTTCAAAGTAATTGTGCAAACACAAGAAAATTAATTCTTTTAACACCCCTGTGAGAGGAGTAAAGTTATTCCAGTCTTGCAGACATTAAATTGAGAAAGACAAGTATCTTGCCTCAAACTATCCAGGAAGCCATTACAAATTCAGTTTTAGAAAACAGAGATTTTTTTTCAGAGATAAATTTTCTTGTCATATTTACATAAATTTTGTGATATTTTGTCTGAAAGGGAACAGGAAGGTGCATTTTGGATGTTGTTCTGTCTCTGTGTGTAGTTTTGCTTTACGGAAATGACACAGTAGCTCTATTTCAGTATTCCAGGTAAGTACATTACAGGGCACCTTGCCAAAGCTATTTGAAATAGCCTAAACAGTGCTTGGCTTGTACTTGCTGTGTCGCATCCTTGGGAGATGCCTCAATACACAAGGAAATATGATTTTGGGTTACCTTGGTTTTGGAGCTAGCTTTGAATTCTAGAAGAAAAAAAAGGGTAACAGCCATGAGGATGTGATGATTTCTGGAAGCAGAAAGGCTCTAAAAGCTTGTGTTAAACATCCTCAGCTGCTTTCATGTTAACTATTTGGTATTTTGTAGTAAAAAGCAATAAAACTAAACTCTACCACGTTATTTTTGACATTTAAAAAAAGATAAGAAATCAGATTTCCCTTTCTTCATAACAAATATAGGATGTAAAGAGGTTTTTGTTCTCTTGATATTTTTAAATAAAAACATTTTGAGACTCTGTCTTTGAAGATGTATAGGAAAATTCAGATGAAAAAGAACTGAAACTGAAAATTCAGTGATAAAATTTGACATGCATAAAATCTCAGTCAAGAGACATGTTTCCATGCAACTTTTTTAGTCATGCACTACGTGAATCAAGTTACAGAGCAAGCAAATGCAGGAGGTTCAAATTGGAGACATCTGCTGTGTCCTGAGTGTCAGCTCACTATGGCAGGCAGAACTATGAGAAGATTGTGTGTGTTTTCTGTTTTTGTGGAAATAAGAAGCCTTATCCAAGAAGGAACAGGTCTCTGCCGCAAGCATTAGGACATAAATCAAATACTGCTTGGTACACTATGGCTGCTGAAAAGTTATAGTATGTGCACATTGGAATGAGATGGTGGATACTGTGAAACATAGTGTGGTAAAACTTACTGGTAGGAATTCCCCAAGTTCTGTAGCGTAGTGAATTAATATACTGTATCACTTTTAGAATTGTTCTTGTCCCTTCTCTGTGTCTTACCTCTAAAACATGGTGATATTTTTATTAGGACATACTATGATTATGTAATTCAACATAGGATAATGGTTATATTAGGACTATACAAACAAAACAACTGTATCGTTGAATTCAGTGTAAAAAATAAATATCATAATTAAGTGTACTCACTGTAATATATTTCAAGGAACTATTTCCTACCACAATCGGGGAAGAGTTTATTAATGTGGTCTCCAAGCAGCATGATGTGGTCCCCAGTCTTCAGCTTCCATTGTGTTGTCTTGGCAACGTTGTGCAGAATCTCCTTCTCATGCATATCCAGAAAGATGGATTTTGCAATGGAATTCTGTTAGCTAATCTTCCCAGTTTTCCACTACAGAACTGTTACTTAGGTGAATTACCTTGTCAGTCTAGACTTCCATCTCCTCACATTTGACAATTGGATTCCAGACCTTGTTCTTCCATCATCTTCTGCTTTGCCCCATTCAAAACTGTGCAGATCAGTCCAGTGCATTCCTTTAATATCGTGAAATTTTCAGACCAAGAGGCAGCAGGAAGGGCAAACTAAACAAAGTGTGGCTGTTTAATTTGCAGCAAAAGACTCAATTCTTGGAAATTTTTTTTGAGTGCCAGAAATCCAGTTCTGGAGTTCTGGAGCCCAAGAATCTGGAGCTGAGATGAAAGAGATGAAACAAATTTCTTCTGAAGTCCAGGCTACTGGTTTAGGTTATCAGGTGGTGCCTCAGTGAAGTTGCAGTTCATACTTTTTAAAGACATGTGTATCTTGTCAAGACTAGGATCAAATTTTTTTAGTGGAAACTGATAACCTGCAGAACAGTTCTACAGAAGTGGGAATTATGCTGCAGAAACTTCTGCAGCTCTGCACACATGAATTAGAGTCATCTGAGCATAATTTTCTGGATAACTGAACTTAAAATGGGTATTCATGTATAGAAAGAGAAGAAAAGTGGTCATTTATCATGTCTCTACCTAGGGGCTTGCATTCTGCCCCTCAAGCGTATGAATATAAAGATTGTTTCAGCTGTTGCTTGTTGCTTTGTAGTCAGAATTGTGTATATGTGGACTGCGTGTCATTAGTTACAGTAGCTCATCATTCCTTGAATGTCATGTTAGGACTCCCAATTCAAATAGGTTTTTGCTTGTCCTTATTGGAGGAGAGAGAGGAGGAAATTTTTTTAGGGGCCATGGGCATTGCTAATGCAGAGACTGGCCTTTCAGTAGTGTGTGGCTTTCTCATTCTGTACAGTGGCCTTTACCATTAGCTTCAGAGAAAGGAAAAAGAACAGAACTTGTATGCTTTTTTTCCTTTGTCTGTCTGTTTAACCTGTGTCAAAATCAAGGAGCTCTTTCCTGACTCATCCTGATGATTGGCATCTCTCTTGAGGTTGGAGCATTGATAGTTCTTGCAATTTTCATTTTATGGTAATTTAACATAACTTAAAGGAGTGACATGGATTTTAATTAGGATTTGACACTCTTGTTTGCTAATGAGCCAAGTAATTTGGGCTAAATTGCTTTGGAGGAGCCAACTGGTCTCTTATACCTGTGAAGAGCAGTTGTGCCTCTCTGTTCCAGTATTCCAGTAATGCTACCACTCAGATGTGGAGGAAGAGTGGGGAAACCTTCCCCACTTCAGCGTGGGACATCGGAGCTCTCAATCTGCGTGTACGTCCCAGGAGTCTGCTGTAATTGCAGGGACAAAATTTCCTTGACCTCACTCTCCTTCCACCCCAAGTTTTTTGTTGTTGTTGAAGGTGTTTCATTGTGATGTAAACTACTTGGGCCTTTGTATGGGCAGTCACATGGAATATTAGAATTATAGAAGTTTCTTAAATGAGCCTTTATTTGGAAACATGGTAAAAGTGCTTACTTGTGAAAACCTTACCTTGGAGCACCCTTTTTCCGGGCAGGTAGAGACGAGAGTTAAGTGTTGAAGACTGCCGCTGCTCAGAACTGGGTATTTTATTGGTGTAATCCTTGTTAATCTAATGGTAAAATATTGAATCTGTGCTCATGCTAACACAGTTTAGCATCTCCATCATTTGTGACATGCCACAGTAAAATGGGTGACGTTGCTTCCCTGGTTGTGTTGCCCTCTGTAGCATTTCAGTCTTACAGTCATTTATACTCATCTTCCAGTCTTGAATTTTCATGAGTTTTCTCTGAGGAATCCATGTGAAGAGTATTCTTCTTTAGCAATTTAGGCTCTATCTGCTAAGCTGAGAAATACTTTTTGCAGGAACATCTTGTTTATTACTCTGTACTGCTTGTGTGTGTTGGACATGAAAGAATTCATGTCTGGATTGTATATGTATTCTCTAAGGTGTTTTTAATTTGAATGAATCATTACAGCTGCATAGGTTTATTGTGGTCTTAGGTGGTGTTCACCATCTCCTCCATTTCTTGAAGTGTATTTTCTCCTCCAAAAATGTTTCTCTTTTAAAGGTTATTTCAGATGTGCATTTCACGTGGCTTTCAGTTCTCATTTTGGGAAAAGCATCACGTTGCAAAGGTGATAACTGGGTCAGAGATGGCAGGAGTTTTGTGGTTTGAAGAAAAGATGGATCCCTTTCAGTTTTATTTATGGACACGATTACAGTTTGGGCATGGTTAAGTCAGTAAGCCCATTAGGGCCTTCTGGTAAAAAAAGAAGCATGAACCTCTGTTTAAATTTCTGGGAAGGTTCTCTTTTCCTCCTGGCTACACTCTTTTTTCACTGGCCAGCACCTCCTCTGTGTTGTTACAAATCTAGTATCAGTGGTGCCATTGCCTCTCTTTCTCATTTGCACTGACAGTTTCTAACTCAGAATTGATAGAAAGCATGTATTAAGCTTTTCTGTTCCCATTTGACTTCAGTTTCTCAGTGCTTATTAATCTTAATCTTTTCTGATTGTCTTCCACTTGCAGCCAGGGACATGCATTAATATGAATGAAGTAGTATAAATGTTTTCCTCATTTTTAAAATTTCATTGATGTGGTTTAGATGATTGAAAATAAAAGAGCTGTAAAGCAGTCTTAAGCTATGGAGCTCAGCCATGAATGTTGTTTAGTGTCCACTGAATAGGCAAACGAAGAAGAGGGGAAATCTTTAGGAATGAGTATGTTAAATCAGAATAGTGCAGTCTCATCTGCCTGAAGGAGACAAGCTGTGACAGCACCTCCAGTTTGTATGTGTGTGAAGATGTTACAGGTTGCTGATTTCATTCTTGTTGCATGGCAACTGCTTTTTTTGTTACTCGGAGAATAAAGTCCTCATTAGTGTGAAGTAGATGATTTTCTTGATGATTTAAGAACAGGAAAGCTAGTAGTAAGCTGCCTGGATCTAGTGCATGGAAGGAATGATCCTTTGAAGGACTTAAGGTTGCCCAGTGAAGGCAGAAAGAGAGAGAACAGGAGTTTCTAAGATTTTAGACCCTTATACAGAAAAAAATGTTTGAATTGAACAGTAGTAATTTTATCTGTCTTTCCCATCTTGGGAGTATTACTATGCATACAATACATTAAGATTCCCCAAAGTGATTAAACAGTAAATGGTTAGCACTGAGATGTGTAATTACTTTTTATAATCTCCATTTATTTCGTAGTATTTCATCATGTATCAGTTGTGATGTTACAGTAGGAGGAAAGTAAAAATTGGAAATTCATTTTTAGTCTGAAAACATATTATAATTCAATTCATTGCCCAACTTAATGCATCTTTAAACATGCCATCTGACATCTTCAAAATATGACCAAAAAGCTTTCTATTCTCCTCTGATTATCTTCGCTGTCATTTTGCTATAGGCAACTTATAAGATGTATGTTATAGATTACTGTTTGGAGGCAAAGGAGCCTTGTGCTTACAAAATCAATGCATAAACTTCTGGTGCTTTCTGACTAGCTTGCCAGTTCATGATAAGTGAACTTATTTCTTTCCTTGGTTTTAATATTTGTCATGGCCCACCAACCTTTAACTCAGGTAATTAGAGCCCCTTTACGGTTTCATTTTGTACAATTATTCTGGAGATTTTAATTGGATGTGCTTTGAAATCTTCAGAGAAATTGTGTGTATGTATGATACCACAAACACCAGTCTGTAAATACATTCTGTCTTTGGATAGGATTATGAAAGGGAGCCTTGGGGGAATTTAATGATTTTGGGTGTTGATTTTTTTTTTTAAATGAGTGGATTGGCTATTGCAATAGAACTGTTATACAAGAAGTATTTGGCCTTCACAAGCGTAATATGTACTTACTGTAATAGGTGCATTATGATTACAAGTGCTTTGAAGCTTTTAGAAAATACTCTTCTGAGAAATTCTAAGCATAAGCATGGGAACTCAGTTACAACAAAATTGGTTTTATTTTGAGCAACAGGCTTCAGATTTTCAAATACTTTTAGCTTATTTTGTGATTTTTTTTTCTCTCCCCCTGTGCTTCTGCACATTCACAAGAAATGAGGGAAACGCTCTGCTTCTGTCCACTTGTACACAGCTGTTGTTGTACATGTATTAATATGGCTCTACAGTCAGGTTAATACTAACATCATAATTCCTAGATTGAGCAAAGAAGCTTGAAGCTGTCATTCTCAGTGCTGTATAGGTGCATTATAATATGAGAATGCTTGCCCATGTATTTAAATATGAATATACTTTAATTAGTGCAACACTAAATTTAGTGCAGTATTTCCTTTTAAAGATTGGAAATAGTGTCCCAGCTGAGGTGGGAGGCATTCATTGATACCACTACAGGTTAGGATCTGATATAAAGTTAAACCAATAGAGCAATGACATAGGTGAGCTTTCAAAAAACTATTTGTTGGTAAAGGTCTGTTTCAGAAAAATGTCCCGGCATATGAAAGCACTTAAATGTGTACCTGTGTTGCCTTTGACATTTAAAATGTAAAGTGATCTCCTACACCATGAATTAGACTAAATGGACAAATTGATTGTGGGGGAGGAAATAATTTGTGATACTATTCCTGTTTTAAATAAAGCATACTGAGATAAATAGCTTGGCGGTAGCAGTGTGTGACTGGGTGTGTGATTTGCGAACAGTCTAAGCTTATGTAAGTGCAAAATGCCACTGAAAGCAGGAGTGGAGCATCTGGAGCGTCCCTCCTTCATCTCTGGCACTGCCTTTGCACCCCTGCTCTTAAGGCAGCCCTACCACACGTGTGGCCGCTTGGTGAGCAGAATCAGAGCATTGATGTAGGTAAAAACTAACCTGGCTGAAAGAATAATATTTTTTTTAAAAAATCTAAATCAGTTCAGTCCAGTGCTATGTAAAAAGGGGAGAAAAGGAGGATGGAAATGTACGACCAAAGTGTAGAAGAATAATGAGACCACACTTTTTTTTTATAGTTATCTTCACTGATGTGCATTTAAATGAGCTGAAGTCAATGTGCAGTGCCCAGTTGCATGTTTCAATTACAAAATCATCCTTCTTATTATTATGGATAATGAAAATGAATATGGCTGTCACATCATTGATCCTTTTAGCTATTGATTGTGCTGTCTTTCAGACAATAACCACTTTCTGTGGTCTCTGTAGTATATGGCCCTGTTGCTGATTGAGCACCCTTGGTGCCACTGTACAATAAAGAATATAGAGAATAAGGAGAGCTTCAAGTGGAAGTGAATACTGAACACCAAGTAGTCATAACCAGA
Organism: Limosa lapponica baueri; assembly: GCA_002844005.1. Classification (NCBI taxonomy): domain Eukaryota; kingdom Metazoa; phylum Chordata; class Aves; order Charadriiformes; family Scolopacidae; genus Limosa; species Limosa lapponica. The sequence continues at coordinate 2,883,542 of KZ505635.1, forward strand.
AAAAAACCGAATTTTTTTTGTGCAACATACTGATGCTATTGTACAAATATATCTGTAGAGTCTGTTTAATTAATGAGTCATTCTGGTTTCCTTAGTCACCCTTTAAAAAATAGATTGGTTCATTTCCCATTTATATCTCTTTTACATGTTTTCTGAGTGAAGTTTCTATATTACAGTTTCTCAGTAGAGACAATTAAACAGTTCAGAGGTTTTTTAAGGTTCTATATACAATTTAACCAAGTAAGAAAGGTCAACTTTAATTTCACTCAGATGTGAAGAATAGGTGAAAACCACTTATTCTTCCATGAAGCTTACAGTTAACTTGTGGAGGTTTTACACTCTGTTCTGTAGAGTACTAGTGGGATGAACAAACATGTTCTGCAGCCATCCCACTTCAAGGTAACAGATTGTTCTGGTCTTCTGCCAAATGAATATAATCTAAATTGTAAGCAGCCTGATGACCATGGCCATGCTTTAGATGAGATAGTCTCTCTAAATCATATTTGAGCAAGAAAGTCTTAAGAGAAATTCTTTCCAGTTGGTTTACTGCATATTCTTTACATTAACTTTACATAAGTTTGTAAGGAGTTGAAAAACTCCATGTAAGACAAGTATGAAAACCTTGATTAAAAATCACTCAACTTGCATACTAAAATTTGATTCTTATGGGTTTTGCTAAGATAGGCCCCTGCTACTCACTTACCATATTTTGGCATTCTGTATGCACCTGGTATTTATTGTGTTGATGCTGCATGCACTTAATTCAAAAGAGGATTAAGTTAAGAATGCAGTCAGATGGGGGAAAAACAAATGATAATTACCATCACTGTCCAAGAATTTTTCTGCTGCATTTGTTATACTCCTCAGAAATAAGGGGTGAAATGAAATACCAAATGATGCATGAAAGAGTTTTTGAAGTTTCAGTGCTAGCCAGCAAAGCCTTTCAGAGTTTAGGATGACAGATTGTCTTTAATCTAACCTAATTGTGCATAATGTGTGAATTGGATTTAATTTCACACTTGCTTTCTGACAGTTGGTAAAACTGAATTAGGGAATCCTTAAGAATTTATAGTTCTCCAGATTCTTCAGTCATTGTTGTCTCCGTGTGGCTCCTCTCATTTTTCTGTTATAATTTGCTGCAGTACCCTGCTAAATATATTAGAAGATGAGAATTTCAGTAAACATAAGCTCTGTCATTAAATTTTACTTCATTTGATGACAGACTTAAGCAAAATGAGGAGGAAATGAGTAAAATGTATGGGGAAGTTCATGCTATAATTATCATAGATCTGAAAAGTAATTTTCACTAGCCTTTACCCTCAGAAGGCGGTAAAAATCATGGCATATCAACATATGCTAACAATGTGGGTGCAGCTGTACTGTGGACTTTTGTGGCAGTCTGCCAGCTGACAGCCCAGCATCACACATCATGTTGTGTTGGGATTATCCAACCTGCTCTCCTCTATGTCCTGGGATAATAGTGGCCAGGTGTCATCTCCTTGTTTCAGTGTTGACGGATAATTAGCATCAGGCTGTTTGTAGGTACCTAGCCAGCACTAGTCAGGTGCACTAGGTATTTCTACACATTAATACTACATCATGTCTCATGCCACAACCTGGAGCTGTGCAGAGAGTGAAAAAAACTTCATGGTAAAATTATACCATGGGTATTTTTGAGTCCTTGCTGAAGGAGTGGCTGAGCTGTAGTATTATCAATTATCTGAAATCATCATCCAAGACCGGTAAACATAAGGCTGAAGTGGTGCTTGGGCTACCAGCCTGCAGCATGGCTATCTAGACAGAATTTGTCAGGGTTAATAGTACTTTTAAATCACAAGTTGTGAGTGAGGTCACTTACTGCCAGTGGAGTTGGAGACTTAGAAACTTGCTTGGGTTTTAGTGATGAAGAACTGACTGAGAAACTGACTTTGCTCTGCACAGTCGTATGCTGAAGGATGAAGGAAATGAGATCTGTATGAATACTTGATGACCTGGCCCCTGACTTTTCAGGACCCTCCCAGTACGTTATTTCTGTGATGTGTTAGATTTGGTTTTATTATAAGGAAGCAGTATGGTATGCTGTGATGCAAGTTTTGAGTGCTGTAATTCACCTGGTACTGGGGTTTTCTCTTCCCAGATGCCCAGTAGCTGTCAGCACACTAGAAAGGATGTTGCTGTTACTTTATTGAATTTTTCATTCCACCCTTTCTGGCATAATTAAAGTGACCACTCTGTGGAGAGAGAATGTGCAAGGAGTCTCTTCAGAGCTGCATTCTTGCTATGTGGATGGATTTACTATCAGCTGCTGCCTAAGCTTTCTCCCTTCCATAGACACTCCTCTCCATTTTATCGGTGCTGTCTTCTGCTGTAGTAATTCCTTTAATTCCCCTCAATCAAAATGACAGCTTTGCCAGGAGAATGGCTCAAAACAGCACTGCCACAGTGAGAACTTAGTGTATTATATTTATTGCATTCATTAATCTGTTTATGTATGACAACTTCTCCTTTTTCTTCTCTATTTTCTCCTGCTACATCTCATCTGCATGCTTCCAGTGTCTATCCAGTGTATCCTAAAAAATTCAAAGCAGACAGCCTTACATAACTCACTTGGTGCAGCCCAAACTCAAAAATTAATGTCAGAATGCAGTGTATTTTCACTAAGTACTTCCCACCAGTAAATACAATATTTCAGCAGTGTGACAGTCTATTATGTTGAAGAACATGAGACATGGTCTAGAAATTATAATGTATCAGAAATATAAGTGGTACAGGACATTTTTCATCTTTAAAGTCCTGAGTTATTTCAGAACTGTTTATTTTGATTGAACTTGACTGTTGACTGTGAATGAGCAAGGCAGTTTTGAGCACAGAACTTACTAGCTCTTGCTCTGCATTATTTGGCAGAGCATAGCGCCTGCAAGTCAGGTACATGGGCAGGTGGAAGCTTTCTGATGAGTCAAGTCAGGTGTACTTTTACTGACTCCCTTTGCTACTCATAAGAGATCACACTTTTTGCTTCTGCATCAGCAGCACCTTCTCTAACGTAAGAATTGCTTTCAGACGCGCAAATGCAAGAAAATTGCCTGTATCAGACTATTCATAAACTGTCCAGTATAGCTCAATAATTTTGAAATAGCTTTAAAATAATGTCTTTCACTGACATGTAGAGTAGGACAAACCAAAGAAGGTCGCATCTTTGAATTTCTAGGGCTATTTCTTTACATCAGCCCTTATTGTGAAAATAAAAAAAAGTAAGGAGGGACTTGGGACACTTTAACAGCTATGATTTTAGGATGATCTCTCACTAACTCTCTGTTCCAAGTCTCAGTGAAGTGCTTTTCGTTATTCTCAGAGGTATATATATTCATTCCATATAACTCAGAGCAGATGTTGAATGTAGTTACCAGACTAGTTGTGAAACATTGCTCTTCCAGTGTAAAACATTGCTCTTCCTAATAGCTGTTTCATTGTGATATTATAAGGTGTCGTGCAAAAAGGAAATTGGTTTTATGATCCAGTTGTCCCTGAAAACCCTTCCACGGCTGGAGGGAGACCTAACTTGCTAGTGCAGTGAGTGGATGGTTGGCGCCTAAAGGTTTGCAGAAGGGACTGACTGGAAGACAGATCCACTGTTCTATTCCTGGCATTACAAATATGCAAGTTTGTAAAAACTTCAGCATTAGAATCTGTCTAGATGCTGTGTATTAATTTCAGAGAATCTGCAACTATAAACGAGTATGTGTCAGGAAAGAGGTTTCTGTTCGTACATTCAGAAACCTGATGTAAGGGGTAGGTGGAATACAATGTCCATTTGACAAGTATTGTCCTACTTCAAACTGTTGCTGGTTTAACTTTCAGACCTGGGTCTTGTAACCTCCGTATAGGTCCTGACTTGAATTGTAAAGAGACCAACGTTAGTTGAAAACAAAGATTCTTAAGCAGCTTTCTTTATTGGAAATATATAAAAGGGCCACACAGTTCTTGTGTTACACATCATTGGTAAGGAAAATTTCTCATCAATACTTATTTTTCTGAACTGTGATGGTTTCTTTTCAGCTGGATTTGTAATTGAATTCCACTTCCAAGCCATACTGTTTCATTCTGTGATAAAAATGCTGTCCTAGAAATGGGTTGCTGTTTTCTGATAGGTTTGGGAAATTGATATTTCAATCCAGCATCCTGCTTGGAAGATATGCAGTGATTTCCCAAGAAATGTACAGCACAAAGATTCATGGCGTCCTTTGACGGTACCCCTTCGTGCTTCTACATTGTAAGGGAGTCTTTAGCATTCAGGAACTGTTAACCTAACACAAAGAGCAGATGCTTTTGGGATTCCCTCTCTGAATTAATATCTGGTCCAAGCACCAAAACCCCAAATTTTTTCATGTATATAAACAGTCTTACTGACCCAGGGGAACTGAATGTACAGCTTAGAGATTAGAGCATTGGGTAAATATGATAGTGATGTATCCACGGGTAACAGAGAAGACAACAGAAGAAATAGCAGCAATTATAAAGACCTATTCACAAAGTTTTAGAACTTGTAATTCTTGTTTAGAATAAGTAGACTTTCATACAGTCTTGTTCACTGTTGTCCAAAAAACCAGGACAAATACAGACAAATTAGTATGATGAAGTTTCCTTTCTAGTTTATATTGTTTTAATTAGCAGTCTATCAGAGGCAAGCCAATCCAGACTTATCTTCAGAAATTTCAGATTCTCGCTCTCCCTTTGATTAGAAATGTTTGTCAGTTCCCAGTTCATGAAAATCTTACTGGTGCATCAGGTTAACAGTGATGCTGTGTTCCCTACCTCTCAGCAGCAAACCTAGTTACTCTGTTTTGGTTACAGGAGAATAGCTTTCTCACCTGATCTGTTACAGTATGGTTTTTAGCTCTTGGCATGCAATTTGTAAAGCAAGATGTACTCTGTGCTATGACTTCTTTTCCTCCTAATGCAGTCAAAAAAGAAACTGTCCCATCCACTGTCTTTTCCAATTCAGTGTTCTCTAAGAAAAATACTGTTTTTCATTCTGTTCTGAGGAAAAGAGGAAAAAAGTTTTCAGTATAGATACTGTGGAGAAAACTAAGCCCCCAAAACTGTTGAATAAATTGAGTTTCTCTTCCTGCACCTTTCAGTGTGATCACAGACGAGGTTGTTAGGTCATTTCGATATTGTGTCACCAGTGTAATTATAGGTTAGGTGTTCTGCTTTTTGGAAGAAAAGATCAGGATGCACTTTGAACCAATAAATACTTAATGACACTAGAAACGATCTTAACTGATGATATTTGGGTTCTCTTTACAGAATCTGGTTCTGCAATTACTGCTTCCTGTATTGGTTTGGGGAACTCTACAACACCTCCACCTGGACAGGCAGGAAAACCAGTGCCAGGATACAATGGTAAGACTTTGCTAAACATGCTGCTAGAAAAGGATATTGCTTACAGTCCGGAGTAATGCTCTTTAATTTTCATATACCTCATAGGAAAAGCAAATTACAGTCTTATTAACACATTTTCCTCCTTCCTGTAACAAGAAGCCGTTTTTTCTGTGTTGTGGAATGTGATTGTGAATAAGAAAATTGATACACTACTCCTATCTTTGTTATATGCAATGTAGAAGTATGTGCTAGCCTTTTCATATAATAAGGCTATGAATGAAATACTGTGCTTTAAGGCTTTATCTTCAGTTCTTATTTCCAGCTTGGAGAAATGGTAGGCTATGGACCAACATTAAAAGGATGAACACTCATTGTCTTGAAGGTATTTGCATGCAGAGGGTGTCCCCAAAGGATTAAGAATGCAAAAATATTTTCATACCTGGGAAGCCCTGATTTTTACACAGTTTTTAAGAATTGCTTGAGGTCTGAAAAAAAATTACATTAAAGATGAAACCATCTTCAGGAAAAGTTCTCACATCATTGGGCAGAAAGAGCTAAGCTGTTTTTTCTTCTAATACTTACAAGCATCAGTGAATGTTAAAGAAAATAAACATTTTCAGCAGATCTGGGTTTACAGTTATGGCATGAAGACAAACAATAGCTTAAAAACAACATTAAAACAAAGCCATGAAGTTTGTCCAGAGTTGTAATAAATAGGGAAGAGTGGAAGAATGTAATTGCACCACACATGGTATCAGATGATAGTCAGGTCTAGAAAAGAGTATAAGTAGCAAGAATATAAGAGTTTCCTATGTATTTTTTTGAACATTGGGCCTAGTGTAAGTAAAGAATTTCTTCAGATAGAATGAAGGAAATCTCTTTAGCATGCCTTAAAAGGGAAACATAAAATGAGCACTAAAATTCACTAAAGATTGATGAAAGAACTTCACCTCTTTCAGTCTCTGGTTTAAAGACAATGATGTTCTGTAATGCAGCCATTCATAAAATAGTGGATCTTGAAATTGCTCTGTACTGGCAGCTGTCTTTCTGTCACCCACTTATGTTTTGGTGTTGTTTTGCTGCTTATTTCTTTTGCTATTTAGAAGCTAGATTCTGTATTTTTAGATTACACGTGCAACTGTTAATGGTTTTGGATATTGCTAAAGTTATGCTGTATTTGTGCTGCGATATAAATAGAAAGTTACAAAATCTACGTTTTTTTAAACACAGCCAAATTCGTTCCTGTCACAGTATTGCTAAAATAAACTGATTTCTTTGCTGTTTTTTTAGAATACAAAGAATAAAACCAGTATTTAGCTATCATATCAAAGTGCAGTGGCACAAATTGCATTTAAAAGTGAATCAAGATACCATATTAATTTCTAACTCTGCCTTAAATAAAACATTATATTATGCTTTCCCTTTGATCTACTTGAACTCTTTCCAGGTAATTTCATTGCGTTGTTTTCAAACTGAAGCAAATCTCACGTTTTGAAGAGTTAAGTCAGTCCTTCAGTAATTCAGGAGTGAGCAATATATCTCCCTTCCCGAAATTTTTGTTCATTGAAATACACTGCTTGCTAGGAGGAGAATGAATGCTAGAATTGCTGCCTTGATAAAATAGTTACAATGAACTGATTAGATTTTACTTCAGTATAATAAAAATAGGAAAAAATTGGAGAGAAAGCTTTGAAAGCTACATGTGAGTGGGTCTTTTTAATGGTGCTCTGAGCCTAAATTATCCAAATCTAACCGTACCGTTTTCTTACACATTATTACACCATCTAAAAACATATACGGAAAAAAAGAAAGTGTTTACTGATTGTAAATGGGTTTTGCTTATGCCATGCTTGCTGTTTTTCATGTCTCCTGTGTTTCCATTCATCCTTTTGATTTCCTATCCCAGTTACTCATTCCAAGTCACGATTTATAAAACTGGCCTTGTGGACTTGCTTGTACCTAGGTGCTGAGCCATTGCTTTCAGCAAGCTCTTCAGTTACTCAAAAATTACCATCCTTTTTGAAGGAGAGGCTTCAGCCAGAAATAGTAAACTACGGAAGTTGGCATTCTTTAGTCAGATAGGATATGTTATTACTCATAAGAGTCTTAGGAGGGTTTTAGTCAGAAGTCTGTCATCCTTTTTTCCCCATTTCACCTGGAACTTCTTAACACAGAATGTAAGATTATTTGTACTAATTTAGATCCAGCTGAATGGTGCTCTCTTTGCTTGGGCAGGCTTCAAGAAACTTGTTTTTTAAATCCATGTCAGTCTAGTCTGTCAAAACTTTTCCTCCCTGTTTTTTCATGCTTTATTCATTTCACTTTGTTTAATTCCATTTATCACAAGCCAAGTTGTTATCTGACATTCCTTCCTTTTGCCCACACCTTCAGATGGAATGGGTGGTTGCAGCAGATTTCCCAGATGACTGCATGAAAGATGCTGTTTCAGGTGTTTTTCCTCAGAAACCTCAGTGCCAGGATATGGAGCTTTCACTGAAGGTGGTGGGCCAGTGTCATCCAGGGAAAAGGCTTCTGTTGGGATGTCTGGACTCTTCGCTGTACTTGAGCATTACCCTCCTGTGCAGCTTTGGGTAGTTCACAAGTTACTTTACCTCTTTTGCTAGACTAGAATAAGCCTTGTCAACTGGGGACCATCTTTCTGGGTCTCCTGAGAACATTTGAAAATCAGACACACTTATTTACTTCTAATAATATTTCTCACATTAACTGGGTTAGCCTCCAGTGATCTTAGTTGTTATTTCTTACTTATGTTACCTGCACGCTTTTTCTTGTGTTTGTCATATACCTGAAGGGTCCTTTGCTATTTGGAAGTTTAGATTTTCTGGTATGAAGGTGTCTTTTAATATTCAGTTCAATATTTCTCCCTTTTTGACTTTGAGCTATATCTGCTCCCAAAGCACAAGTATTATTTAAGAATTTTTGTATTTAGGGCTGAATGTTAATAAGGTCATGAGATTATCCAGTTTGGGGCTCCCAAATTACTTAATTCCTTTTGTTGCTTGGTGTATTGCCATTCTGAAGTGTGACGTAAGATGGTATCCACGAGGAAAGAGACTGTCCTCCACCTAAAAATACACGACTTGACAGGAGTTCTCTTTCTATATTACTTTTTTGCAGTGATGATTCTGGATGAAAATAAGGAACCAGTGAAGGTGAAGACTTTAGGAAATATTGTGGTAAAGTAAGCAAACTAAGTATCTTACAGTTAACAGAAGCTTCCTAAATGGGTTGATTGTGTTTTGTCTGAAGTTTATATATATATAAAAAGCAATAATTGAAGTAATTAGGATTGAAAAGCGTGCCTGTCTCTGATATTGATAGCAAACTTCCAGAACTTTTAAAGTCTGTTAGTGCTGAAAAATTGCAGATGAAATTGCGTCAGTGAATGAGTGTGGATTGCTGGGTTATTTCTTGGAAACAAAGTTTACCATTTCCTTAATTATCAGCCTGTCTACACAGGATTAAGCCTTCCTGTTGGGATGTATGAGCAAAATACTGAATCATTCTCTTCACTGTTTTATCTTTCAGTTTAGTGAAAGAGTACAGCAGCAGATTGACGTGCTTTGGTTTACTGGTGTGATGGTGCCTCTTCTTTCACTGTCTCCTAATCCCAACTCATGCACATTTCTAGAGGGAGAATATGTGTTTTCTGGTCTCTGTAAAAACAGCAAGGTGTCTCTGAGTGTGCTTTGCATGAAACTGTGATCAGTGATGGTAGTACTTGGACAAAATACATAAATACATACAGAAAAAGAGTCCAGAAAAAAAAAAAAAAAAGGAAAGAAAGGAAAAAAACCCTGCTGTGCATCATGTAGGTGATTTTAGTACCATTTACCAGACTGCTGTCAGATGAGTTCCGTAAGCTTCGATATTCTTTTTGAAAGTACACTTTTCTTGGCAACTTTTCTTAGATCAAGGAGCCTCTGTTTAGATAACGCTGTGAACATCAATTACCTTTATCTTGCCTTCTGCCATCTCACTGTTGCCAGAACCTTTCCTTACTTCTGTAAAACTCACTTGCCTACTGCTCCCCCCAGAATAGATGCCAGCTCTGTATTCTGGATGTTTTTGCAGGCTTTTATGTAAATGGCATTTTCCTCAGACAGACACCTACTTTGTGATTAACACGTTAGCTGTAGTCTTCTCTGTTTTCAGTCACAGAAAATTCTTCAGTTCTGAATACTTCCTAACCGCAAGCAAATACAAGTCCCCAAAGAAATGCATTCATCCACTTCTTTTTTGGTAAAATTTAGGAGAGCTGTGGTAACTCAGAGTCTTCACTGCTTGCTTAGATGAATGGATTAGCATTAACCTTCAGTGAACTGAAATTCTATCTAAAGCCGAAGCATTGGGACAGATGTGGGCTGGCTGGCTGCATAGTGCTGGCTTGGGAGTTGGGGTTGCTGAGGTGTGGAGGTTTTTTTGCTCAGCTGTACCACTGATCTAATGTAACTAGACTGCTGGGGAGATTAAGATAGTATCACATGAAGTTATTGTACTGTGTGACACAGATGTGTGTTTTCAGGTTGAAGTCTATAACCTGCCTAATTTTCAGCATCTCAAATAAAGCCACCAGCACACACAGGCGTGTGTTAAAGCACACACACGATCTCCCCTGAATCAGCAGACTCAGATTTAGATGTAGTTTTCCTGTGACACATGTAGGAGTGTGAATTCATTCCATTGCTGAGTATGAATAATTAAAATTGCTCCAGACTATGGTTTGCAGTATCAGTAACCCAGGTGAGACCGGGAGCCGTCTTTCAAAGCTCTTGCCTAGGTAGTGCCAGATGCCATAATGAAATGGTGGCTTGTAATCAATGGAGAGAGAGAAAGGTATTCTGTGAGAAAATTGATCCTAGCTGTCTTAGGATGTCAGCTAGGATGGAATAAATCGCCTTGCAGATGTGCTCACATCTTCTCAGTGACTGCAGGGGTGACACAGCTCCGCTAGGGTAGGTGCTTAACATTATCTACCAAAAGCAAAGTGGAATGAACTCCATCCTAAGCAGCTCTGCCAAACAAGCCAAATTATATCTACTAAAAAGGTAATATTGGTAAACATGTGCATACATTTCTGAGTCATTACTATCTTTAAGTGCCTGTCAGGAGTGGGTATTGCTATATTAGAAGATCCTGTTTGGGGTTATGGTCAAACTCTTAAAGCCAGAATTTATCTTCCCGAATGTGGCTGCACATTTAGGCATTTTTCTTAAGGAATTACAAATGTGTTTATATATTGATTTTTGTTGTTGTTGTTTGGTTTGGTTTGTTTTATCTTGCCCAGCATGACTTCTGCTGCAGTCAAATAAATTGATATGGAAAAAAGGGGGGATTTTTGTTATGTTCTGGTTTGGGTTTTTTTGCGTTAGATCACCTAAGAAAGAGTAATGGTGCAGGGATGCTATTATTTTATCATGTCCCTATTTATTGTAATATCCAATCTGAAATAAGGAGGAGAGTATGGGAGAAAGAAATTACATTGGATCATTAACATAATAAATATTAAACCAGTTCTGAAGTATGTTAACTACCTTTCTCTTCCAGCCTTTTTTCTGACTCAATCTTTTGAGGCAATAGGATCTCTTAAAACTCATTCTGCAGCTTAACAAAAAAACCCACAACCAACCCCCCCAAAACCCCAAGAATAAAAGACAAAGATATTGATGAGCTTTAGGAGGCCAATTATGGATTTTTTAACACTTCAAACATTGGAATCCTTAGACTGTTCATGGAAGTTGTTTTTAAGATATTATGGTCACAGTGTCTTAACATTTTGTTCCAGGTTTCATTCTGGTAAGTGACAATTTGCTGCAGTGTTTGCTTGTGTTTTGGTCCTAAAACTCTGTGGCTGTTAGGTTAAGGTGTGATATTTTCTATCTTCTCTTCCTTCAGCTAAGCAGTTATTTAGCTGTAAAACTTCTTTCATGTTTTGATTAGGGCTAGTTTTCATAAAGCCCTTCTGCAAAGAAGCCTTTACTCTCTTCAGCAGAATTCTACATGTAAAGACCCCTTGAAAATAGTGGGGATGATCGTTGTTACTAGCAGTGTTTGTCATCCCAGAGACATGTCTCCATGCAGCTGGAGGAAAATGGGAGAGTCAGGATAGTTTTGACTATTACTCTGTCGTATGCTCAGCAGCAAAATATGGTGTACCATTTTAGAAAAAAACACAGGTGTTTGCTTTATCTGCAGCGTACTTGAGTTGAGAAATATTCTTCAGTATTTCTTGGAGAGGACAATGGTATTGTAAGCAGCGTGTGGCCAGCTGTGCAGAAGTGGTGTGCTGCTGCTCTTGGTTATTTTTATTCCAGTCTAACTCCCAGTAAAGACTGTTGGGGGCTGCTTGAGGCCTGGAGTGCTCATAAGTATAGTATTTAAAATATCTATTGTTACACACAGTTTTAAATTTTAATTTTATCCTGCAGGAGTCAAAATAGTTCAGAAAGGTAATTCTTACATCTAATCACTTCATCTTCCTGCCCCAAGTACGTTCTTTTCTTTTCTCATCTGCCAACTGATACCTGCTTTTTTTCCATGTAGCGATCATTTATGCCCTTTGGAAAGATTTTTTGCTGACAGGAACTCTCATACAGGCTAATTTACTTGGACAATACAGCAATGTTTTTGACTTCACAAGTCTTTCAGGATAAAGCAATGAAAAGCAATGTCACAACATTTATGATGAAAGGGCAAGGGAAAATGAAGATGACTGCAGCTCATGAGGATGGGCTTGTATTAATTGTTTCTAAATTTACTTTTTTATTGTTTTGAGCTAGAATCTTTGGACATGAAAGATTCTGAGGATTTATTATGAAGTGAAAATGGTAGCAGCAATGACTCCCATTTCTGTTAGCAAGACCAATCTGATTTAGTGACACACTTCTGCCAGCACTGGTCTGACTTGCCTGTAATTAATACACACTTGAAAATGTATGTGTGTATATGTAATCGTGATTAGCCATGAGAATTTTCTAAGCTGTCTCTTCTCATAAGGAATGTTAGCAAAGAGAAATCAAATTTAAATTCCAGAGCAGTGGGAAACTCAGTTTTGCTCTTGTACATTATAAAGCTTACAAACCCATTATGTTTATTTTATGAAGCAGTTGTCAGCCCTGTCTCATTAGCAAGCATTATTCTTTATATTCACCCACAACAGCAAGAGGACTACATTTGCCTTACACTTACCCTATCCAGAGAGTAATGCCTGCCAGTAAATTCCCTGCTGGATCCTAGTTACGCTTCTTCTAGTGTTTGTTTACTTAATTTTGTGCCATAATAATGAAGGTTTACGGGGTAAGTATTTCCAAATTTGTTTTACCGATCTCCACTGCACAGAAACACATAAATATTTCAGTTCTATATTCAGAAAGAGGTGAAACAGTGTAGTTACATCATACAGCGAATCTGAAATGCTTTGGTTGCATTGGTTAAATTGCATTTAAGAGTAGTGACTATGTGAGAGGCTCTGCAGACCATTAATGTTGTGGGGATTTTTCATGAATTTGGGATTAGTGGAGGAAGAGGAAGGAAAACTATAATGTCCTATCAATAGTTAAAATGATGCAAATGATGATCCACCCCACTATATAGAGTAAACTAATTCAGAACTTTATGTACAGTGCTGTAAGAGTGTAAAGTATTGAAGAATAATTTTTATTAATGAGATTTTGTAAAAAAAGGATCATGATAAATTTACAGCTTTTTATAATTTTAGATTTTAAGTTAGCTCAATAGAAATGTGACAGGACTTTTGAAGCAAATACCATAAAGTTGATATCCTTTAGTGGAAGAGATGTTGTTTGGAAACAAGCAATCCATTCACAGTTTCATTATTTGTGGTACTGTGTTCAATCTTTATACATTATTTAGGGACCAAACAGATGTTCAATAAAAAGCTTACTCATTTACTGTTTCTTAGAATGCATGTAAAAAAAATAAATCAGTATCTGTGTGGAAGTCTGAAGCAATTTGAAGGCAGGAATTTAATCATTAAGGTGCACAATAGAAACACTAACCAAAAGAGCTTAAAGGGAAGAAAAAGGAAAGAAAAAGATGTAATCTTTGGCAGCACACTGTAGTACCTCAATGTCGCATTAAAGAAAATACGGAAAAATCTTGTAAGACTTGATGGGTCAATATATGGGTATTCTAACTTGGGATACGCACCTGAGAGAGGTCACAAGGGCTCATTTGCGCTCCTCCCCTTCCCAGGGAGAAAAGGAGGCCAGGAGGCGGTGGCAGTCGTTTTAGGTAGTGAAAGCTCTGTCTAGAGCCAAGAGAAGGATATATCGCCTTAGCTCAGAAGAAAGACAGATAGAAGCTACCTGAGATGCCAAAATAGCTGCTGAAGATCTTACCATTACAAGTGTCTCAGTAATGAATGTTGCCAATTTTTCTCTTTTTGTAAGTGTGTGATGCTATTGCTGGTCTGTGCTTCTAAAAGAATGTATTCTTTTATCATTAAATTAGATCCAATGATAAGAGCCAATACTCAATATTCTGAAATTTCCTTCTATGAATGTAAAACTTCAAGTACGTAGTCTAAGAAATGTCTCTCTCTCTCATATGTGATTGTTCTAGAGGGTTGGAAGGGGATTAAGCTGTATCTCCATTGCTTGAATTGCTTTTATTTTTTGTCATTTTAATGGTGTGCTTTATCATTTTGTAAGTGATTTTTTAATGTTTTCTTATTAATTTTTAATATATAAAATAAACAAATAAAAAAATTACATAAGAAAGCAGAAAATTAGAGGCAACCCAGCAGAGTACATGTTGCAGACCCGTCTGAGTGGCTGCCCTCAAGGAAGATTGCTGGAGGGAGAAAAGCGTTGCTTGTAGAAGCATGTAAAGAAAGTATGTCATCCTGCACAGACGACTTGCAATACGTTCTTGTAAGTGAAGGTCATACACCTAGGATCAGTGAAAATTTGCTAGTTTTATAAGATGAAGGCCTGTACCCTAGAAAGCAGTGACCTTCAAAGGAGCTTTTTATGTTACAGTGGATAAACCTCTGAATACACTAAGATTTTTGAATGAAATGTAGCTAGCTGCTAGTGTAACTAAGCAGGCAATATGATCCCTTGTTATTCAGTAGGGAAACTGAAAAGGAGCTGTTATTATTGTCTGTAGATATGATGTTAGTAAAACCATTAATGCATTATGTTCAGTTTTTGTCTATATTTCAAAAGGCTGTTGAGAAGCTGGCTGGGTGTTGGAGAAGATACAAGTACTGGAAAGCTTGGCTTAAAGACATTTCCAGTTTAACTTGTGGTATGTAGTTTATGCAAGATCAGTTAAGTGATGACTTTATCAAGGTCAGGAAATACCCACAGGAGAAAGACATCTCTGAGAGACTGCTGTTTAATCTAGCATAAAGAGATTGGAAGCTGAAGCTAGATATATTCAGATGAGAAGTAAACCACATCATTTTAACAGTGAAAGTATTAAACCATTGGAGCAAATTCTTGGGAATACGATGGTTTTGTTAGACACCTCTAAGTCAAACTTGGATATCTGTCTTAAAGATACACTGTCATTTAACCAAAAGTTACGGGCTTGAGACATGATGTAGTAGATGACATCCTTCAAGCTGTGTTATAGGGGAGGTCAGATTACATGCTCATGATGAATCTGTGTAAAAGATTTCTCTCCTTGCCAGCCACCCACATGTTTTTTTTATCAACTTTGTCAAGTTGATAAAAACCTTTACAAGGGAAACAATAAGTAGGATTTTCAATGTGGGAGCAGTTGGGCCAAAGACAGGTTTTCTGACAAATCTCTGAGTCCATACATGTGAGTAGCATTTGAACTTTCTTTACTTTTAACCTTTTCCAAGCACTTTCACTAGTTTTGGTGCTTTCTGTCTTCCCCACTAAACTATAGGGTTTGGGTTTTTTCTGCAAAATCCACACTGAAACCAACTACTTTTGTGACCTCTTTCAGCTAATTAAAGGAGTATTTCATAAAGACTCGTGAATGTTTGAGATGCTCTCTCTTCTCTTGCCCCTTTCTCCACCCTTTTTCCAGTGCGTTGTTCCTTATATCTGAAAAAACTTCTAGATTCCAGATGGCTTTCAAACTTGCAATCAAAAATTTTAGAGTTATGTTTATGCACAGCACTACATAAATGCTGAGTAATAATATAGCTGCCAGTCAAGATGATTTAGCTCCGTTCAGAAGCCCAGACTCATTTAACAATGGCTTATACTTGCTTTGACTGGCTGTAATGAACAACCTGTGAGTACCATTGTCTACCATAAAATAAAAGGATGTCTTTTCTGAAACTCTGCAAGGTGGCATCTCTAATAGTTTTTTGACTTTCATATTTGACTTTCAGAAATCTGCTTTTCTCTGTAAATTGTATTTTGAGTGCTGTGCCTATAATTGCTTTGTTCCGTCAACAGGGAATCTTACATCATTTTGATGAGTGGTGTCCTGAAAGGATGTGACACACAGAGTCAGATTTTCTTGGGCTAAGCTAAAGGTGGGCTGTTCTGTGTAAGGTCAGCCACTGCTGTATGAAAAATAAATGAACTGTAAAACAATGCTTAAAAAACAGAGAGTGATTGTCATTTAAAATTCTCTAGCAGAAAACAGTTACTGTGAAAGCAGTTCAGAGCTTTTCTGTGATGCTGCCAAGCTCACCTAATCTGTCTTAGTTTCTCCACTTCATAATGAAATTGCCTTCTTATCTTTGTAAAGCGTAACCAGAGTGGATCTTTGTAAAATGAACCCATATCATTTACATCATTAATTTAAACAGTTTACCTAGTTTTCCCAATGCTGTTCTAAATGTATTCAACCTTGAAATGAGAAACGAGCCTGGATCTGTATTCCTGTAGTTGTGCAATTGTCACCTTAATTTAACTGGAGTAAATGGAGAATAGCATCATTTATATTGCTGTTGCTGTACTGCCTAAAAATTGTCCTGAGTGAGATCAAAATTCAGAACCATATGTCTTTTTTAGAGATACTTTTCTCAAGTTTAGGTGCTTTGATTCAGCTCAGTGTAGGTTTTTGGCTTGAACCTTGACTTGGGTTGGAAACTGTGCCTATTCATTGCTAGTTATAGAATCATAGAATCACAGAATGGTCCAGGCTGGAAGGCACCTCCAAAGGTCATCTAGTCCGACCTCCCCACAGTCAGCAGGGATACCCCCAACTAGACCAGGTTGCCCAGGGCCTCGTCAAGCCTCACCTTGAATATCTCCAGGGAAGGGGCCTCAACTACTTCCCTGGGCAACCTGTTCCAGTGTTCCACCACCGTCATAGTAAAGAACTTTTCCCGATATCCAATCTAAATCTGCTTTTCTCCAACTTAAAGCCATTGCCCCTCGTCTCATCCTGTCACTGCAGGCCTTTGTAAACAGACTCTCCCCAGCCTTCCTGTAGGCCCCCTCAGGTACTGGAAGGCCGCTATTAGGTCTCCCCAGAGCCTCCTCTTCTCCAGGCTGAACAACCCCAGCTCCCTCAGCCTGTCCTCGTAGCAGAGGTGCTCCAACCCCCTGATCATTTTAGTGGCCCTATACATGTGGGGTGAGATGACTGTAGTTAGCCTGATGAAAAAAGCCCTAGCCCCTCCATCCAAATGGTGGGAGCAGGGATTATATTTTTGGTAATGTAATAGCTATATTATAGATGGTAACACATTTGTGTTCTGGAAGAAGATGGCATGCTTGTCTTGAATTTGTATTTGTTGAAGCTCTTGACTGTCCTCTCCAGAAGGAAGAAGCAATGATGATAGAGAAGATGCTGCCAGAATTACGACCATATGAAAAATTCAAGCTAGAACAGCGTAAGGGAGGGCTTGTCTTTAAACTGATAGCAGGTGCAAAGGCTCGACATTGGCTGGTTCGTGGCTTGGTGTGCAGGATGAGAGAGAGAGAGAAGTTAACAGATAGCTGGGGAAATACAGTAAATACCTCCCAAAGGGAAACTAAGCAAAGCAACTTCTTTGTATATTGTAGAAATGATGAAGAAGGAACCTACCTCCTTCTGTCTTGGTCTTCTGTGCTCCTGTCACTTGTGAAAGGAAAGCAGGGTCCTGTCTAGGGCAGTCATGCTTACTGCATGCGTAGCTGGCTTTTTTTTTTTGGTCAATATAGCCTCTTAAAAATAACCCCAAAATGCTTTGAGTATCAACGCAATGTTTGGACAAAGAGGCAACAGTTTTTAAATATAGAACTTTTGTAGGTGCGTGTTATGTTTCCTAGGGAGAACCGACCCAAACCCAACATGTTAAAATGTTACTTTTTATGGAGGGATTGAGGAAAGGAAGAGATGTTGGCTTTCAGGTTGCTGTCATTTTCTGACCATCTGATTTTCTCACTTCTGGCTCCTTTCACGTAATTATGATCCCGTTCTGATCCCTTTGGAATTTGCGGCAGCATTCCCACTGACAGCAGTGGAATGGAGGTATTTTTAGCTCTGGGGATTTTAATCTTGATGTCCTGGCAAAATTCCAATACATGTAATTACATTCTGTCAAGCTGAATTCTACCTTTATTAATTTCATTAATTATTTGTGTTTGCATGGCACCTAGAAATTCTAGTTAGTCATGATGCTAAGAATTTTACTATCATGGAAGAATTGTATGTGCCCATTCCTCTGGAATTACTTTGCCTGAAAGATGGACACATGGGAGACAGTTTTTGCTTAGTAGATGGAATGGAGTCCTAACTGCATGTAATCTTACAGAAAGCCATGGAGGCACAATGGAGGCACATTTTCACATTGTGTCTGTATTGTGCTACGCTCTGTGCTACAGAGATACCTGCGGTAGCCAGTAGTTTAAAAGTGTGATTTCCATAGAGTTACAAAATATGCACCATGTATGTACGTATCATTGCAATTTGCTTTAAAAAAAAACAAAACAACAAACAACCACGAGAAAAAACAAAGAAACAAAAATGAAAAACCCAGCCCCCCCATCCAGATGGTGGGAACAAGGATTATATTTTTGGTGATATGTTGCATACTTCTGTGTTTAGATTTCTCAACAGTTATGGTTACAGAAAGGAAAATGTTTTTCTGATTTCAGCAATAAAATTGCTGGAATTACTCCAAAATACTGAATAGGGTTGTGGAGAAATTATTAGGACTTTGTCAATATGAATGTTCCTTTCTCTCTCATCACAAGGGTGTTTCAGACTGTTAAATAAATTTAAAGTGCAAAATTTGCAACGACTGAGGCTGTTATGAATTGCTATGCTATTAGCAACCAGGCAACAACCATAGTAACTACCGTTCTCTCGTGGTTTTTCTTGAATCTAAACAAGAGATTTTTCTTTTAAACTCATATATACACAAACGCCAGGATCAATATATTGTTTTTCTAATCTGATTTTTTTCAAGGGAAATACTCTATAGGTCATGTTTATATATCACAAGGATGCTTACTAAGCATGAAGGCTTAAAATAGGCCTCCAGAATTCCCTCCAGATGGGCAGAAGCCAACCTGCCGTCCTGAAGCCTGGGTGACTACTTAGGAAGTGTCTTGGCATTTCTGGCCTTACCTTAACCATACTTCTAGGGAATGTGATTTATAGGATGTGTTGAGCCAGAACACTCAACAGAAAGTAGCAATATTTATAGTAGTATATTCTTCATGGTAATCGAGCTCAATTAAGCTGAAAAAAAAAAGGGATTGTAAAAAATCATGGATTTGAATCATTATTAGATGGTACAGCCTTTTCAATGTAGCTTGTACTATTTATACCATATTTAGGTTAAAAAAATAATGTGTATATATATAAAAAATAATTCTTTTTGTAAATGTAATGTTAGAAATGGCATGTGACTGAGCTGGAAGTGCCTGTTCTTGAGACCTGAACATCATAGGAGACTTATAATGGTATCAGTGTTGCTACACTACAGAGGGCTGTTTCACTGCTAGAGATGTTGCCTTTTGGTGTCATAGGGGCACTATCGGAGTTGAAAACAAAATACCTCTGGCTAAAAATTTGCTGGTTAGGAATTCAGGCATATGCTAGTAAAATCTGTATGAAGCGTTTATGATTTTATCTGTATAAATATGTTTGCTTGCATGTTCTCTCTCTGTTACTAGGGTTAAGCCTCATAAAACTTGTGTTGGTATGTCTGAATATGGATCTCTTACGCAGTTCAAGTGAGCTGTCTTTAACCCTATCAGAGCTTTGAAGGAAAAAACAACCACTTCTTTGTTACCCGAGGCTTCTGTAGCTTCTCTTCTTCCAGCAGATATGTATGTGAAATATCCCATATTTTGTCATGCCCACATCCTTGTCTGAAGAATGGGTGTGTAGTATGCATTGAAATCTCAACTAATAAAGCAATCCAAAACTTTGCAGCTTCACTTCTTAAAAAAAAAAAAAAAAGAAAAGTCCAGTTATTTTAGAAAGTTCTAAAAGTGACTTTTATCAATATACTTTCAAAGAAAATATTATATTTATGGTACAGTATATAGTGTTTACTAGACCAACCTTTATTTTACTGAACACCAGAGATGCTTATGTTAGTATAAAAGGTATGGTCTGGAGACAGTTCAGAGATATATGCATATATACCACAGTAAATATATGGTCTTTTTGATCTGTTATCAGCATATTATTAAACAGAGCTGGTTTCTGATTCTATAGCCAGTGATAATTTAACTGAATATAAAGTATGAATTGAAATCATGAGTTGAACTCATTACTGTATTTCTAATTACCTCACTCTGCTCTTTTTAATTTAAGGTTGCCTTTGCCTCCTGGAGCATTCTCAGGCCTCTGGGAAAATCAGGAAACATTCCAGAAGTTATATTTTCAAAAATTTCCAGTAAGAATTACAAAATTAATTGTATAAAATTTTGATTATCTTGCAGAACTTAATGATAGTATAATTAAACTGTATAACATACAAAATTATCACATTATTTTAATGGGAGATCTTCAATATATGTGTTACAGAATTGAAAACATTACAAGGTAAAACTTTCTTCACACACACTAAGCTTTTGGGCACGCAATTGTGTTTGGTTTTTTTTAAGATCTGAAACAGTAGAAGTAAACCTCAAGCTTCTGAACATAACATTTGGTTTATTTCATTTGATCTAATAAAAGATATAAGCCTCGCAACCTTAGGCTAGCATAGCTTCAAATATACTAC
The DNA here is from genome assembly GCA_002844005.1 of Limosa lapponica baueri. Lineage (NCBI taxonomy): Eukaryota > Metazoa > Chordata > Aves > Charadriiformes > Scolopacidae > Limosa > Limosa lapponica. Next base: position 2,904,075 of record KZ505635.1, read on the forward strand.
TGCTGTTGACACGCAGGCATTCTGAGTCCAAAATATACACTTGCCCACTGTGCATGCAAATACATTGGAGGCTCCTTACTGAATTATTTATGTTTCCTTGTCAGATGAACTACCCAAGGACTGTCTTCTTCCTTTCTTTATAGAAATAGATAGATAGATTGGTCCTATGTGAATATGAAAAATGGAAGGTTTGGTTCAATAAAAGTAAATGAGTGAATTGATCAGGCGAATTATTTTCTGTGTGCACTTGCATCACAATGGTGACGATGTATGCTTGGATCCAGCAAACAGGAATATCTTTAGGGGCAATTTGACAACTGTCATCATGCTGTAACAATTCCATTCTCCTTGTGTAGATTCAGGCAACATCCTTCTCCAAGCTGTCAGCAGCCAAAGAAAGCAGAAAGGGGGGAAAAACCCAGGTTTATGTATTGTCTTCTGTTCTGTCTTAACAAAGACTACAAAACCTTTTCTGCAAAGGGAGCTACGCAGAATATTATGACATAAGAATTGTGAAAAATATTAGAGCATTTAATTTCTCAAGCACCAAAAATGTATTTCATTTGATACAATCAGTTTTGTTTGTTGGTTTCACGGGAAATGGATGGATGTTCCTAGTACTATTTCTGAGTTTATTTTTGTTTGTGTTGTGTCTAGGGATATTATGACACTATGGACGCAGGTTATATGGATGAAGATGGCTACTTATATGTCCTGTCTCGAGCTGATGATGTGATCAATGTTGCTGGACACAGAATTTCAGCAGGTGCAATTGAAGAGGTGAGCATTGCCTGACAGTAAAATAGAAGAATGAAAAATGAATAAAGAAAGCTGAGACTGAAAATCTCACAAAGTCTTTAATTTTCTTTCTGCTTTTTTTTGATTGCATTTGCAGTGGTACTTTTAACAAAAACATTCATTGTTTCAGGTCCTTCCTATTAAGGTGCTTTCCAGGACCATAATAAACTTAGTCAACAATAAGCAGTTTGTACCATGAGATTAATAAAACAGGCATGTTTTATTGATGTGGACTTAAGGGGCATTATGGTATCATGGGAAACATTCCCATAAGCTCTGATAACATATTTATTTAGGAATCCATTGAGATAATGTAGGGTCAACATGCCAAGTAGTTTCACTAGCTTCTTAGGAGTAGAAACTTGTCTTATTCCTAAAATACAGTTTTTAGTTCATGTAGACTCACATTCAGTGCTTTTTCTTGATTTGAAAAGTTTTCTTCACAGTTTCTTGAGAGCTGTTTTGTCTCTTATTGTATGAGTGGTGCTAAATGAACAATGAACATTTCTGTAAAAAAACCCCTGCTGTTAAATTGAAAGTCATTAATGTAATACCCATGCAGCTCAAAAAGTTGCAAAGAGAGCAGTTCATAATAGTATCTGAATTTCATATCATTGTTCACTCACCTCTCTGGAACCGCTGCGATTGATTGCCAGTTACAACTTTCCCTGATGACATATCAATTGCTTATTCAGGGAGTATAGCAAAAGGTGTGCTGGGCATGTACAAGGGAAAAATACACTTTTAGAAACTCTGAATTTAACTGTTCACTGAATCACAAACTAATCTCTTAGACTTTTTTTGCTTTATAATGTCTATTAGTCTAGTGACTGTTTTTTTTAAAGGCTAGAAAACTTAAAAGAGAATAGAAGAAATTCTGACTACACAGAAGTGAACAAATTCAGATAAACATAGTCAATCCTTTGAGGATCGGTCAGCCAGTCGCTGCCCTGATGTGAGCCTATGAAGCCATAAAGGTGTCTCTCATTCTGCTTGAACTTCTTTCCTTTTGAAATCAGTTTTTTGTGTTGCTTTACTAAAGCACAGCAGGGGCTCCCATCCCCAGCCCTTACTGCTCTACTGCTCAAGGGCTGAGCTGGGCGTTGTTTCTTCGCTTCAGGCTGAGTCTGAAGCTCGTTTAACAAATGGTGAATTGAATCACCTCCTCAGTTGTTTTACCTCTGTATCCATCCTCCCGAGCTCAGTGTCTCTGTTTTTCTCCCTGCTGGTTAGGTCTTTCCCCTAGAAACAAAACTGTTTCAGCACTACAAAATTCTAGAAGTTTTTCTATTCACCTTTTGAACAAAGCTAAAAAACCAAGTGTTGTTAATGCATGCACAGCAAATTGCTAGTTAATGGGAAAGCATTAACAAGACCACAATTAGTTTTTCAGTAAGATCAGTAAATACAGAATTAGAGGTTCATTGAATCACCATCTAATTAAGTGACAGTCACCTTGTTGAGCAAGTATATTATCTGCATTTACATTACAGATGCATTACATGCTTAACAAGTTTTTCCTTAGTGCTTTGACGAAGAATGTCAGCTTTATTATGTTCCAAACAATTAGTTTCTTTGTCTCAGGTATCTATTAGTCTCATTGGTGCTCCGTCTTCTCTGCAGTGCAGTAGGTGTTTGTGTTCACCTTGCCAATCAGTGAACGTTTGCCATTTTAGTAACCTCAGTTTGAGTTGATCCATCCATCTCCTTTGTCTGTACGTCTGTGGTGGCCCTGCTTGCCTTGACTGTTTCTGAAAAAACCCAAATCAGATCTTGTCTATATGAGGCAACAGACTTGAAATCGAGGAATTTAGAATGAGAAATCCCTTTCCTGATGGTGGGGTTTCCGTCTGCTGCATTAGATGTCCATCCTTGTGCCCAGTGATCATTCCAGGAATGCCATTTCACTTTCTTGAGATTTTTTTTTTTCTTACTTTTAAACAATTTTAAAATGTCTAGTGCCGATTTTGTTTTCTTTTCATGTTTTACAAAGTTTGATAATTTTTAAATTGGTATTTACACTTTCATTCATTTGAAATTAGCTGTTCCAAAGTCAAAGGCATGTTGATAGGATTTTGGGTAGATTACTGAAGAAAAATATTACAGTAACTGCAATATTCGAGCTTAACATGAGACTTTTATGAACAAGTGACAGACTGAATGGCAGAAACAAGCTATTACGAAACAAGCTGGCAACACTTACATCTCCACTGTAGGTGTCCTGTTGATGCCTGATAGGTAATTATGGTATTGATGGTAATGTCAGTTTACTGCAGACCTCCTTCCTATGCTTTTGTGGAAAGCACAGTTCCTCTGGTTGTAGACCTCACTAATCTGCTTTTCCAGAATTCATTGCATTTTCTTCTTTTTCTTTTTTTTTTTTTTTTCCTGTGGCAATCAAGTTGCCGTGGTCAGGGTCAAGAAGTCAGAGGAGAAAAAAGTGGGTATTTATAGCAGGAAATGGAATGCATTATTAAGGCTCTGGACTAGAAGTGACAGAAGCTCATAGGTGTATGTGACGCATTGAAATACCATGGAGATTTGGAGTTGCGTAAGATCCATTCCTGTATGATTTGTCAGTTCGGATACAGTGACTTCTGGACAAAGGAGACTGCATGCAAATTCAAATGCACTTGTGCCTATTTAGCTTAAGGTTTTTTTGCAGCAGGTTCTTCTGCCCATCTAGTTCTGGGATGAGCCCAGCCAGAACGAACTCCAGGCTGTTGCACTTGCTGTTGCAGATATGGCTGGTGCACATCCTGTTTCATTACTGTGAAAAATCTACAGTTTCAAAAGGTGTGGGTAAATGCCCATGCTTTTGCATTTTGATAGAACGTGCTTCTAGTATTAAGCTAAGTACTTCCTGTGTGCTTTTTTTTGTAGCATGAGACATTTCTGGGATCATAGTTTGTGAAGTGAGGGTAGCTTCTGTCAAACAAAGTATGCAAGAAACACTTTGTGCAGATTTATTTTGCTAAAAATTACTTGGGGTGTGTTGTAGTGACCATGGCAGAGAGAGACAGTTTCTCCTTCCTGATTTGACTACAAATCTTAATGATGGTGAAATCTGCATTTAGAGTGGGTTATGGTAGACCCTTTGAATTGTTCCTTCCACCATCGGTTTCACAAACAGCACACAAGAACCTCCCTTTTGTGAATTGGAACAGCAGTAATTCAGCTTTTCCTTCCTTCAGGTTTTTTCCCCATCTTCTCTGTACCTTTCCTGTCTTATTCCTCATGCTTATGCTGTTGTGTGAGTAGCCAATGCAAATGTGATGTTTCTACTTGAAAAAAAAGAAGCCTTTATTCTTAAAGCTACTTTTAGTTAGTCTTCCTTCCACTCATCGCATTGCCTTTGATTTTGACAACACAGTATGTGAATATCTGTTATTGGCAGACATATAGTCCTTGTATGCACAAATAATTTAATATACACAGTCACATTATGTGACCTCTGTGTGGCCGTTGTGCAGGGTCACGTTAGGTCCTCTTTGTGGTTGAGTACAGAGGACACGTTGAAAGCTCTGTTGACAGCAAGATGCCCCAAGGGACACTGACAACTACATGAAAAGAGCCAGTTGCTTTGGAAGAGGATTCACAACTACCGATCTCTTAAGTCCAGCTTTTTCCCAAACTTAATGATACACTTCTCAATATGTATGAGACATTTTGGTGACTTCTTTCCAGGAAGTGAGAACCTCAACTGGATAGTTGAAAATAAAAAAGGATCTCTCACTTTTTTTCCTAAAAGAGAGTTTGAGATATTAATGCTACTGTTCATCACCTGTATAATTGTGTAAATGTATAGTAGGGAGGAGGGGGTTCTGGTTTAATTCCCTTTTTTGTCTGAGGAGGTTGAGACCTAATGTTTTGAGAGAGTGAGCTGAACTGGGCTGGCTGCGAGCTGAGGTTGGGCCTGTGTTTGGCTTTGATTGAAACTATGCCTTTGTGCAGCGAAGAATGAAAAAGATAGAAGGAGCCACATGACTGTAGCCCTGTAGCAGAAGGGCTTGTGTGGTTTTGGTCCTTACTCCACACACTTAACTCCATGTTATTCGTAATGTTAGACTAATGTTACTTGTTCCAGCAAAGATCTCATTAACAAAAACAGAGATGTGATACTCTTCCAAAGCTGTAAGGAAATCACCTTTGCTTTGTTCTATATTTGTATATTGTGCTGCCATAGTTTTTATTTCTTATGTTTCTTTGAAAACTACAACTAAGTGTGTATGAAAGGATACACAAGTGCATCTGCAACATGTGTAATTGGAATCCTGAGGTGTACTGACTGACTAAATACTTCTTGCTGTCAAAATGTAAGAACTAAGTCTATTTTTTATATCCATGCATATGGAATTTTTTCACTGAAATGTTAGGTTATTATTATTTCAGTTCTGTTTTCTTTTCTGTCCCTCAGTGTGTTCTCTTCCATCACGCTGTGGCAGACTGTGCTGTTGTGGGCCAGGAGGACCCTTTAAAAGGGCACGTTCCATTTGCGCTGTGTGTACTGAGAGAAGGTGAGAGCTTGCTGCTATTGGTGTTACTGAGACTTGCAAAGGTCCCAGAAAGGCTAAAGGGTATGAACTTCTTCACTAGGTATAAAGACAGAAGAGGAGAAGATTTTAGAAGAGATTGTTGAGCGGGTTAGAACTAACATTGGTCCAGTAGCAGCTTTCCAGAAGGGGGTGTTTGTGAAACAGCTACCAAAAACACGCTCTGGCAAGATACCACGTTCAGCTCTTTCTGCACTTGTCAGTGGGAAGCCCTATAAGGTAAGCTGGAGGTGTATGTTTTAATGAATTAGGCACATGTGCGCATCCAAAGATGCAAGATCTTGGTTTCGAGTCTCTAGACCATTCTACAACTGGTCCATGACTTCAGGTAGTACGCTGTATTTTATTTCTACTGTAGCTTACCCAAAAGATTTTCATGTTCCAAAGCTTTCCAGATACTTTTTACTTGATTGCTTTTGAAGGCTAGATTTAGATGATTTTCTGAATAAAATTCTGTTGTACTGTTGAAGGACAGCAATCTACTATCACATGCCTCTATGTGTTCTTCCTTTTCAGATAACACCGACCATTGAAGATGCTAGCGTGTTTAAACACATTGAAGAAGTGCTAAAGAAAAAGTAAATGGGATAATGTGTTGATAACAAATGTGTCAGTTACTGAAATATACCAAGATATTTACTGTTAGGAAATACCACATTTTAAAACCTAGTAATAATTTGGGACTCAGTTTTTTTACTTTAGAAATGTTACTGTGTTCTTTACTATATTGTTAAAGCCAATGAAGCATACTAAACTCTCTGCACATTGTCATTATATGCTGGATATTAAGGTTGCTAAGACTTGCAAGTAGAATTCATACATTTCTATAGCCTTAAAGGGAAGGAGCCACTGGATTATCTATCTTATATGATGTCATGTAACCCTACTTTTTAATACGTTATTGTATAATATGACCAGTAATTTGAGTTTGGCTGAAACAGTTTACAAAAGGTAAGTCATGAGCTGAGGACAGCAATAAAAAGGAATTCTAATGTGAGAATTATTGCAGGCATAATTGTCCTCATTTAAATTTTCCTCATATAAATTTTAAAATTTGTTTTCTTGATTCCACTAAGTTTTTTTTCAAGATTTGTCCATAGTAATATTGAATAAAACCTATGTATTTTAAATAAAGGCAGGCATTTACACTTTGCATTTTCTGATAATTCTGTTGTTGTGGTTTGTATCACTTATGATAAGGATAACCAGAATGTGCTTTTGCTGACATAATCAGACCTTTCAGGCTCACTGAGATATACGTAACCAAGAATTTTAGCAAATACAGATTCTGGGCAGCCCATTCTTGACTTTAAAGGCCATTTCTAAATATTTCCAGGGTTCTCAGCAAACATGGGGATGGAGGATACACTTTCTACATGCGTTACTTTTCAAACTGCAGGTTTTTAATTGAGCAATAAATGTAAAAATCCTTGTTAAAAATATACATTCACAGAAAAGTTGAAAAGCAGAGAAATTACTCAAACTCGGCAATGCTTTCCAGAGGAAGAAATGGTAAGCAATACACAAATTCAGGTGATGTTGGTATAAAAAATAGATTCTATGTTTAGGCTAATCTATGGTAGAAGTTAAGTCTAGACATATTTTGCTATGGCAATGTGTCCTCAAAAGAGTCCAGAAATACCATTATCTCCTGTTGCATAGAGGTAAGGATGATAGCACTGTTAAGTGATAAAATAAACCAACAGATTGATGTAGCAGCTAAAAGGTGACAGATGGGTGCTAATTAACATGAACCTTACCTGATGTTGCCTTGTGCCTGTGACCTTTTTGCAGAGTCATTGAACTCTACTGGTTACTTAGGAAATAAATGAAATGTCCGTGTGTTTTTTTTCACTTGAGACTGCATGCAGCTGAGCCAACCGTGTTGAGCCAGGTCATACAGTCATATAGAACAGCCTAGTGTCAGTCTGTGCTATACTTGGTTTTTTGCCAAATAATTGCATATGTAGCTGCCTTTATGCAATGAGGTAGCTGCCATTATGCATTAAGGTAGCTATTGGATTTAGTTGAAAATCACAATCCGAACAGAGAGTAAAAGCATTTAAAGACTGAGTAAAGGCTATTGATCCTTTATGGTAGACGCGCTAATTATACAGGTTAGTGATTTATATGTGGGAGTAATTTTGCTCCTCAGAGATGTCCCGATAACTTTCTCAAAATACTTTTTATGTAAGTTGCAGTTAGTTGAAGATGCTGTTTTCTTCTGGATGGATTATTCAAGTGCCAAGGCTTAAGTAGGAGGCCAAATAATGGAATGACTTGCAGAGACTGCTGAGTATTTTTCAGTTTCACAATGCTATAATTTAGCAACCTGTGCTGAGCAGCTACAGAGCAAGAGAGAGATCTCGGGAGTTGTCACTGGTGTTTTGTTTTTTTTTAAAATTGGGGAGAAACTACAAGGGTCTTATCACCGAGAAACTGTGGCACATTCACAAGGCGCATTCGCATTACTTTTTTCTACAAATGAAAGCTGAGATACAAAGTTGTGTATGTTTTCTGTCATTATCCCAGCTGCAGCCTTGATGTTGTAATTGCAGAAGGGGAGGGGAACTAATTAGTGAGAGCACAAGTCCTCTAGTAAAGATATTACAATAGGATGTAGAAGAGAATTAATTTTCTAGATCTTGTATGGTTTTCCCAATGACGTCTCATGTTCCTCCACCAGTTTCTGCATTTGTAAGGAAAGGCTACCTGTCTACTTCAAGGTTCTTTTTTTAAGCAAGAGAGAATACCAGACTTTTTAAAAAACAAACCAACCTCAACATTATTAATGGATATTTAAGCACTTAGCTTTCTGAGGGGCTATTTGCTCATATTAATATTGACAGGAAACAATTATCTGTCCTCTGAACTGTTTGTGAAGAGCTTGAATAGTAAGCATTCTTAAAGTGTCTCCATGACAAAAATGTTTGTAATAACGTCTGCTTTCTGAGGAAGCCTGAGTTTTGGTTTGTTTGGGTTTTTTTGGTTTTGTGGTGGTTTTTTTTTTAATTTTATTTTTTTTCTGTTTTGGTAGGAATCATTTAAGATCAAGACCGGGATAAAAGAGGGGGCGAGGAGGGCAGAGTGGTCAGATGTACTCACCCTGCTGCTATGGAGGATTCCAGAAATGCCAAAAGTCTCATTCATCAGCATTCAGAAAACCTTGACAGAAAGCCACCTTATTGTAACAGTACAGGATCGAATACCATTTGTTTCATGAGCATTGCTTTTGTTTTCCTGAGGAACCTTTTGCTGTGGAACTGGGATTGCAGAATGCTTTGTCTACAGCTTTAGCTTTGTGCGGAGCTGGAAAAAGGGAGGAGGAGTTGTCATTCCTGTGCATGGCTCTGGTGCTGCCCAGCAGCCTGGTTACACCATCAAGGAAGAACAAGCCCGTTTAACAAGCGGTAGGAGAGCACTGATTTTCTTAAATTTGTTCTTAGAGAGAGGAAGCATGTGTGTAGATTTGAATGGTCAGGGAGTTATTGAAACTTGGCTGGAACAGGTTGATGTAATAATTATTCCCAGTGTGCTGAAAGGGTTGGAACCCGCTAGACCGCATTTAGCACAGCCAGCCAGTTTCTAGCTGTTGACAGTAGAGCTTCAGCTCATATAGAGGGGACAGGGATGTACTAGGAGACTTTATGTTAGCCTTAGATTAAAACAGAAGTCACAATAATACACTTTAAAAAAATATTTTTTTAATTCTTCTGGTCTTTTCTTCCACTGGGGAAATAAATAATTTGGGGGTGCTGTACTCCTAGGGCAGGATACCTGTAGTTTTGGTTGCAAGATCTTCCTTGTTCTTTTCCCCAACACCCCTCATTCCCCTCTGCCCCAGAACTTGCGCTTGGGCTGTGTAAACGTGGGCTGCAAAAGAAACTCTTTAAAATGGGAGCTGGCATTTACAAGGGGAATTGTATTCAAATGATACTGCAATCACTGAAAATGGTGATTGTGTTGCTTTACTTCATGACGTTCTGGGCTAAAATAGCCCCAAAGGAGGCTGAGGGAGGAGAAGAAAAAAACATCAGCAATGATGTTGGTTAAGCCCAAGGAACTGTATGTGAAAAAGCCATGTCTTTATATAGTTGTGTGCTAACTCATGCCATCATATCGCATCCATCAGCAAGTTCAGTGCTCCCTCTCGTGGCAGATTCTGACCAGTAAATCCATTGTAACTCATACCTGTTAGTAGATAAACGTGCTTATGCTTAGCTATGGGAAGTATCTGGCATCCAAACAATTTTAATGCTACTATGTACCAAGCTTAATAGACTTGTAAACACAAATAGCACTGAATTCTTTTTTTTATTGACATTGGGGGAGAAAAATCTTTCACCATCTGATTGACTGAAGTTTGCCAAGTGAAAATAGACAAAACAAATGTTTATGTACGTGCAAACATTGCAGATCAAACTGCTAAAAGAAATAACTAAAAGACAGGTCTTGAGCTAAGATCAAGCAGCAGAAAAATAGCAAATAGGTAAATGACTATAAATAGGTCTTACTTTGAAACTTCCCATTTAAACAAAGAATAAACAACAATAACACCACCAAATAAAGCCACAGCAGGTAATAGTTGCTCTTCTAAACTTTTATACACTATATATTAATCACTCTGTCTTTCAGTTATTTCCTCTGATAAAACTGACTTCTGTGAAGTCTCAGCAAGGCCATCTTGGCTAAAAGCGTAATGTTAGACAGGAGCCTGTCTAATGCCCTGTTGTAATGAAGAAATGGTGGGGTTTGGCTTCTCTTTTCTTTCTTTTTCTTTGTTGAATATGTCTGGAAACAAGAATCTGATTCTATGCAAATACTAGATTTAATTTTCCAATGCTGGCTGGTGTTTGAAGATCCTGGAACGAAAAGGTGGCTCTTGGCATAAAGCAAGTTTCTTCTTGGTCCGCAGGTAACATAGACGAAAGTTTTTCATTTTTTGTATAAATCGTGTTTTATTAAATTGCTTTTTTTTAATTTATTTTTATTTTTTTTTTGTAAACAGTTCTTCTGGGTTTATTTGTTTAAGAGGTGAGCCATCATGGTGCTTCTCTATAGATATCTGACGTTTCCATTTTGTCTCTAGAGGTCCATTTTGGCTCCAGTTCCAGGTTATGTCATTCTATTCTACATCATCAGAGGCAGGTGTTCAGCTTTAAATATTGACAGATTTTTTCTCAGTAGGAACATGTTGAAGCTTCTAACTCTGCTAAACATATTCATTTGACTGTTACAATCCAAAAAACTGTAAAAATGGTGGAATGGAAAGATACAAACAGTATTATTGACACTGTATTGTCAAGTGTTTGCACTGAGACCCCATGTACCATAGATTTTATTTTTAAAAAATCATATTTATATCCATTTACATAAGACTTACACATTTTAAAAGAAATACATACACAGTAAATACGTAAATGTCTAGTATTTTACAATAAAACAGATGGAACGATGTAAAAATGGGTGGCTTCATTTGATAAAAGCTTTGGATGTGCACTACTGCAAAATTTCTGATGACAGATGCTGAGAGGAAAGGGGGAGGTTGTTTTGTTTTTCTTTTTTTTCATAGTAATTTAGGTATTTTTTTATTCTTGTTTTAAACTAACCAATACATGAAAGGAACTTCATATCTGTTTGTCTGATAAACCTTATGTGTTCTCTTCCCTATTACCCTGTTCTTGCAGAGAGTTTTAATGCTCTTTTTCCTAAGCAGTGGTAGTGCACTTCAGGTAAAGTAGAAGAAAGAGATGACATCTAAGGGAAAAAATAAAAAAATATTAATTAGTGAGATTCTTCAATTCTAATTTGGTCTAGGATGCAATGACACCAGAAGACATTATAGCACTAAGCAAGCTATTGCATGTTTTACTAAAACACGGGTTTTGAGGGAGACATGCATTTGTTGTTTAATTTTATATCTGCAACATAAATCTATTAATAATGCATTTTAATTTTTTACTGATGTATACTGATTTTTGTCCTAGATCCAAACAGACTCCTGTTTATGTTCATTTTACAGTAGTTTTCTTGCTGTTTTGATTCAGCACTGGGGCTAGGTTCCTGCATCTGGAGACCTTTGCCTGTCTGGCACAAGGCTGAACACACATTTTAAGTGTATAGACTTTGTGGATGTAGTCTGTGATTCTCTTTGTTCCCTGCAGCTCAACAGTATTTACCTTTTTCACCCTGATGATTTCTTTCCTACAGACCATCTGTTTCCAGATTATCATTCACATCGTTTTGGAACTCTTCTTCTCCATCTCTTTGGAACCCTTCATTGATAAGGTACGTTACTGATTTTGCCAAATTCCCTTTGACATTTCATTAGAGTAAAAGTGAAACTAGTATGTTCTATTGCCTCAGCCTGTGGCAATGAAACTGTCCTGGCTGAGCCTTCTGACTTGGTGGTGACAAGTATTTCAAAAGAGGAAAGTGTTGGGAAAGCTTAGACAGTGCGACTGCCAAATCCACTGGCTGTGTAACAGCACTGCAGATGCTCAGCTGGGCCACATATGGCCACTACAGCAGAAAGCTTCACCCATCCCACGTGCTCTGTGGTAAACTTTCCAAGATTAAATAGCCAGAAAACAGCAGTCTTAAATGTTCTTGTATTTCTAATCTTGAGAGTGCACTCAAACTGAACTGCACAGAGTATGCTCTTGCAACTGTTCTGAGAATGTCAGTTCATGGTTTCTGGCATCTTGTCGTAGTGGCTTCAACAAATGTTTTAAAAAAATACCTGAAATGCAACTTGAAAGCATATGACTTAAACCCAGTTGTTGTGAAGGAATACCCTAGGACACTGCTAACTGGTATTGTTGGCATATAATATTTTGAAATGCAAGGCTTCGACATTCTCCGTAGAGAAGGTGAGTAGCAGAATGCGAGAATCTGCAGCCTGCTGTGATCACAGGCCATCTCATTTGTTCTGCATGCAACCCGTTTGCAGCTCTCTTTTTAGTCTGCTCTTCATATGCATATTCTCCTTTAGTATTCAAAAAATTCTCTTATATTGCTGTTGTATGATGGCTCATATCCAGATACCCATCCCCTCTGCTGCTCAGTTGGAGTCAGTCCCCGAGTCTATGCGTGCAGAGAGTTTAGTCACCAGAGTAAGACAGCTACTGATATATCCTAGGCAAGGTATTACAAGTCTGGGTGTCCCAGTTTGAAGTAAAACAGAACCAATTTTCTGTTCAGTAATTTTACCTCTTAGCTAGGCCTCTTCTAACTCTCTGAAATTAACAGCATATTGTGGAGAAAACTGCTCGTTCTCAGAGTGATAAGACCAATGTTTGTGCTGTGTGCCAAGGAATGGTATGCAGAGAGGCCCTTGCTTATACTTATTGCTATAACAACCAAGGTCTGTCAATTTGGTCATTTGCCCCCTTAGAGGGTCGGAAACGGAAAAAACTTAGAGGGGTCACATCTGTGGGGAGGAGTGGACAGGACAGGTGACCCAAACCTGACCAACTGGGGTATTCCATCCTATCTGCCCCTTGCTCAGTATAAAAGCTGAGGGATCAAAGGGTCAACTCTCTTTCGAGTTCAATGGCTGACATCAAAGAGGACTCTGTCTGTTCATCTGCCCTTGATCCCGATCCATGTGTTCCTGACTCCAGAGCTGGAACCCAGTTCCCATTCATCGCTGAGTCCAGTCTGGGATTTCCCCAGTGCCTGCCAGTGATGTGACTGTCATCCTGGGAGCTTGATACAGTTTTGTATATATTGTATCTATTTTGTTCTTTTCTTCTTTTTTATTTTAATATTAATTCTTCATTAAAGTAGTTTAGTTCATTCTAAACTTTTAAATCTCCTTATCTTTTCCTCTCCTTTCTTTTCGGGGGCCGGGGGGGGAAGGGCCATCTGTCAGTCTGGTTTTGGTAAATTCGGCTGAAAACACTACACTGGGTCTCAGGCTAACCTGGATCTGGAAAATTTCAGGAGGCATGTTGTAATGAATAATCTTCCCTTTTGTCCAAGTGTCTATCAGTTCCTTCCATGAAGAAACTGTTACTCAAGAACTGTGATCACAAAATTCTGAAAACTCTTTTGTTGCCATTCAACCAACTTCACATCCCCCATATGTGCAGTTTTTGTTCATGCATTTATCCTTGAGATTCAGGTAATTTTTTAAAATCTTTCATGTTTGATATAATAACGAAGGAAATCTTTTCCCTGCGTATTTTTCGCATAGTATACTGAAATCCAGAATTATTTTAACTTGCTCTTTGGTTTCTAAGATGCATGACATTTTGAAATTACACTTAGGAACAGTGCATATACTAAAGTTCTAGTTCACGCCATCTTGTTGCTTCTCGGACAGGAGTAAATGGTAAGTGAAAAGAAATTGTCGTGTCAGTCATTCTCAATATATTAGCCTTTACAATTTAGATGTAAATGTGATATTCTTATAGACCTCTCAAGAATTTAAGATTAGAATGTAATTGGCAGAATAATGGACAAGCAGCAAGTACTGATGTGATACGTATCACTGATATTTCAAACACTACTAATACTCCTATATAAATTGAAGTTAACTTGTATAGTTTATGTATTTTGAGCAAAAAGATGTTTATACAAAATCCCATGTACATGAAGTGCGAGCAAAGTTTGCTACTTTACTTTTGTTTGTGGATCGCTACCTTTTAGACAATTTTTGAATACAGTGGGAATAAACAGTTTGGATAATCTTAAGGTAATTTTTGTTAACATACCAATTTTCAATTTCTGCCCTTGTTGCACTCTTCAAACCTATTGGAAAATATCGCCTCATATGCCTGGCCCGTTACTGTTGGCCTAACAGATAGCTTGGTGTTTGAACTTAATTTCTTGGTCATACCTTATTGCTTTCAAAAGTGTAATTCTGAAGCATATAGGAGAAAAGGTATGCATCTCTGCTATCAGTTTCTACCCCCACTGAACTCAGTGAGAGTACTGTCATTGACTTTACTGACATAACACCAAGCTCTAATCTATACATAACACCAAGCTCTAATCTATACATATGTACACATAAAAAGATTTATATGATTTACATGCTTCATCATGATCTTTGTAGGAACAGCTGCTAAACTTACCTATTTTACAAAAAAAATATTAAAAATCTCCTGTGCTTATTTTTCAGTGGTGGCATGAAAAGTTCCAGTTTCAACTCAATTAAGATTTTATACTCCTGCAGTCTCCTGAAGGTCTATGAAGTAAGGCTCATGTCATTAGTAGGATCCTGAGCAATCTATGTTTTGCACTGGTAACATTTACTGTTCCTAAGCATTTTTTGAACATGCCCAGAATTAGTAAGGTTTTGATGGGCCCAAGCCTCTCCCAGTCTTGGGAATCTGAAAAAAGGACTTTTTGCAGATCTTGGCATGTCTTGCCTACAGTATGTAACAGCTATCGAAGCACCTCTAATGCCTGGTGAGGTTTTGGTGCTATCCAAATATTCTTTCCAGCTCCCCTACAATCCTGAATAACTAAATGGAAAAGAAAACTGTTTTATTGAGAAAATATTAGCATGAAATGGTGCCGTATTGATGAAAGTGCTCATCATGTTAGCATTTTTTGCAAAACTTGCCATGTAGCAGAAAACAGTGTATTTCTGCAGAACTCTAGAAGAGTGAATCTGTGAGATTCATAGCCATATTTAAATGGTGAGAAATGCAACATGAATTCCAGTACTAGATTTGATCCAAAGTTGCATTCAGCTCAGAATATCATTTCTTTGCCTCTGGTCAATTCTGAATGATTTGAGAAGTGCAAGAATGTCTGTAATAGATGACTTTGGAAGATTTTCTGTATAGGGGAAGTTTTGTTCTAGCTTTATTCTACTACTTAATACTCTAAATGGAGCCATATCTCACCTTTAAAAAAAAAAAAAAAAAAGTTAATCTCTTCTGCTTTACTAGTTTGGGTGTTTTTTTTTTTCTCTCCATAGCTCCTGGTAGAAGTTCTCATAAAGTAAATACACTCCCTGTGCCTACTGCTGTCTCCCCAAGTCTAGCTTTAAGTTTGAGACCATTCAAAATACATTATGGTTGGTGAACTATCATCTGAACAGAGTTGTCTGAAAACTTTTGTCTTGCCTGCTAAAGTGGTTTCAGCAGAAAGAACCTGCTGTTTGAGATAGGGGAAAAAGAATAGCTTAGTGTCTCCTGGACTGAGCTTGCGGCTGTTGTCATGATCAAATGATCACCCTCGTGAGTCTGGGTTAGGTCTTGCTTGAATAATGCCAAGGAATATTGGGTTTAGTGTATAAAGAGCTTTCATGACGGCCCCTTATGAATACTCACAACAATTCAGTGCTGGCTTCTTTGCTAGGCCTTGTCAGCATGAGTATGTGCGAACTGTTGAGCTGTCTAACCTCTGCAGTCGTGATGAAGCAACTGCAAATGGCAAAAAAAAAATAATAAAGAAACAAACCAGAACCTCTTTATAATCATGAAGAAAATAAATCAGTCTGTTTCCCACTGGAAGGATGGCTATTAAATTGTTCTGTGGCATTCTATGACATGATCTGGGCATGGTTTAGTTTAGAACTCAGAGTTTCTTCATCTCTGGTGTACTATTGAAATCTGTCTTAAGTGAATACAGTTTAAAACTCACTTTTGTCTTATTTTTGTTGGAAGTTCTAATACTGTACCTATCATGCTGTTTAAATACTATAGCATTCTTAGGACTGGGAGATAGGAAACCAAATCGTGCATGAAGATGTAGGTCTTCAAAGCTACCTACCTTTAAGTCTACTGATTTCAGGACCCAGCTGAATAATAAACTGTTTGGAAGACCTCAAGTAAATCACTAAATCTCCCTTGTCCCTTAGATCCCCATATCTTCTACATCATAGCATAGCTAGAAAATGAAATCCAAGAATGTTTGTAAGGTTCTTAGCTGCTACAGTAATGTGGGCCATGGAAATGCAGAGGGAGCTAGTACCTTTATTTCTACATGGAATTTGCCTTGGAATGGATTCTTGTCTTACAACTTGATCATTGCCAAAAAGTGCAGGATTAAAAGCAAAGCGTGCACATGAGCAGTGGAGTCAATGGAATTAAGTGATATAATCAGTAAATTATTCCATCTGTAACTGCAACTATCAAGTGTGTTTTTAAAGGTGAGAAACTTTAATGGAATTTAGATGGCAATATTGTCATACCACATTCATTCAAGAGTTACAGAATGTAATCTCTACAAGCAGTGTATTAAATTACTTTGAGACAAGGCTATTCATAGACCTGAATTCTCTCATGAGGAAAGAAACAGCAGTATTTGAAATGGGCCAATCTGTGTCCTGGTACTTCTCAGAACTTCAGGCATGTACGCATGTCTTTAGCATCTATATACGTGAAGGAATAGCTGCAATGGGATTTGTCCCTTCTCTGTGCCCTCTTACAATGATTTTTAAATTTTACTTTATTTTTTAATTATGATCTGATTGTTACTTTTCCAATCATTGCTGAGTTAGTACATCTTTTGGAAGTTAAAAGATTTCCAGAGAAAATTAAGACTGGTATACAGTAACTCAATTAGTACTTGAAATTCAGTGTTTCCTAACTACACTACGCATCTGGTTGTTATTAATTGTTAGCAACTTGAGTTATTTGATGGTCAAGGCTAAGCTAGTTAATTTGAAAGTCAAATAGGAACAGAAAGGTGACAGCCCTTTCTAAGTTCATTCTCTAAAATACACTCCACCTGCTAAAGAGACTAATGAGCTGAAACATTTGCTTAGAAATCACTAGTATGCCAAGTCAATGCTTTCCATTCCCTAATTCAACTCTCCCAGACTCCATCCATCCTTATGCTAGTTAGGTGAACACAGCCGTTCTGGTGCAAGACAGACATGCACTAAAAGTGAATTCAGCATGCTAGAATAAGCCTCTTGCTCTCCAACAATAAGTGCAGAAATGGCTGCATACCCTCAGTCGCCATCTTCCGCGACTGCCCTGATGTTGTGGTTAATCTGAACCCAGCTGGCAGCGTCTCCGAGGAGCCTGGCATCATGCTGATCCCGTGAACCTCGCGCGGAGGAAACTGTCGTCGCCAGGAGGGCCCACGTCTGAAGTTTTTGTCGTCGCTCTGTCAACACACAGAGTTGTATTGGATAAAGAAAATTTTTTTTTTGATTAATTATCCCGCTGTCTGCTGCCTCTTCCACTGTCAAATGTATTCATTTCACAACTACTCTGCTCTGCTGCACTGCATCTAGTAACTACAATGCATGTGAGACACTCTTGTAAAAGTAAATTCTTTAGAAATAGTAAACTTTAGGGTGGAAAACTCTTTTTAAATCTCTGACTTGATATAGTTGAAGGTTTCAGTATCAGCTAAAGTAGAACTTTCTTAAAAGTAAGACCTCTTCCAAATACAGTGACAGAACATGCAGTGGTTTGTCACTGCATTAGGAGGCTTAGGGAAAGTGCTACTAAAGAATTAATAAGAATTAATAGAAATAATAATAATAAAGAACTAATAAGAACTTATGTGCATACACAGAATTCATAGGCCTCTCATATTCAGCAAGTCCCTAGAAGTTTTATTCCTTGTCAGGTGCAGAAGTCCAAGACTTGAACATTTTTTTACCGGACTCAATTACCTTATGATTAATATTTTCCATAGGTGGATTTGAGATTCCTCATCGTTGATAACTGCCCCAAATCCCACCCTATTACATATTGATTAACTCTGAAGGACCAACCTCCCCCCCCAAAAAAATCCACTTTTCTTCCTTATTTTTAAAGCAAGGGTGTAAATATCCTAAAGAATAGGTTGCACAGGCATCTGCCTCCACACCACTTGCTCTGGCCAGTGAAACTTCCACCCCATTCTGCATATTTCCTCTATGGAAAAATGTTCATCTTAAGCTCAGAGTGCCAAATTCAGCATCTAAAATGATATGAATATGTAGCCATACTGAGGTCACTTTAAAAACCTTTACTGGCATTTCCTAATTCTTTCTTAAAGCTGTAACTGATTCTGTTTAACAAGGTGCAAATAAACATGTCTTCATGCATTCAATTTAAGTTTTATATTTTACTGTGATATTTTATAAGTACTGAAAATAAAATTAATTACTTCCTCAAGTCGTCTTTCAGTTCCTAGTGCTAAAAGGTTGTTGTATTCTCTCTCAAGGATCTGCCGCGCCTAGAGATACCAAAGTAAAAAATTAAAATGGTTGAAGATGAATAAAAAGCAATAATGGGTACAGATTAACCAGAAGTAGCATGAGCAAACTTGCCTGGGTGTTTTGTGTTGGAATCTGTAATAATAAAGCTAAACTGCTGTAATCAAAGTTTTCATCCAGTGCTATAAGCGAACCATGTACACCGCTTTCTAGAATGTTATTTGCATATTCTCGGAGGCCAATAGCTTGTATCCAGCGTATGACTCGATCATTGCTCCATACCAGCACATCTGTAAGGACATAACACCAGTTCAGTCTCCTGATACCCGGTAACTTCCGAGCTGTACAGGTGCATGCATAAAGTTTTGTGTGCACTGTGGGTGTCATACTGCTTTGTTTCTTAACTGAGGATTGCCAGCAACCTATTCATATTGCTTTAATATCTCCTATTCAAAACCCTGTGTGATTTCAGCTACCTTCAAGTTAAATGTTTATTCGAAATAATGTTGCCAAAGGAGAAAGGTTCCTCCAGAGGGCATCTCCAGAATGCAATTCCTCCCACCTCTGATACCCTTTTCAATTCTTAAGCAAGGTTTTACAGTTTAACAGTGCAAGGGCACAGGAGAAATACCCTTTCCTCAAGGCTTCACTTGAGAGTTTTGTATTAAACATTTTGAAAGTTGGGTCAGCATCTACCATTTTATAACATGCTATAAAGCAAACGATGAGTTCACAATTTTAAAGACTAAAACTATTTTGAGTTAAGAAAGCTGGTTAAGCTGTTAAGGTCCATGCCAATTATAAAGCTAAGGCAACAAAATGAGCTAGGAAACCATTTTTGAGGATTTGGCCATTATAAAAAAAAAAAATCCTACCCTGTCTGTAAGATTAAAAGAAAGTTACTTATACTGAACTTTATACTTGTGAGTGGGAAATGTAATACCAAGCTGTGTGTTATTAAGCAATGAGGCTTCTTCCTGAACCCTTAGAAGTCCAGCTGATGTAGCTGTTCTGGGATCAGGCATTGTCCATCCCCTGACCATGAGCATCCCAGACTTTGGGTTAAGGATCGGCTGAAACACAGTGTGGCAGCCAGGGATCACTGAGACCAAATCCCACCTGGGATCGTGTCCAACTCACTGATGCACGATGGGGTGAAGGGTGCTATGGGTTATTACCCTTGTCCTAGCAGTGACCAGCACTGAAGCAACACCAGAATTTGAGACCAATACCCAATTTCCTCACATCAGTCTCTAGCTGTTCCCACTCAGGCTGACTGACACTGAAGCCTCCACATCCAAGGCAAAGTCTTTGCATTAGTGCACTCCCTCATCTGCCTTGAGCAAATGCATGCTTTCCCTGTACCATTCCTCCTTCTAATTGCCCACCTTTCCCCCCCCCAGCTCTTCCAGTCAGCATTGTGTTTGAGAAATAACTGCTGTATTCGCTAGAGCTGCAAATGCTTAAAGGAATGAAAGGATTCACTTCTGATAATGGAAAAAAACCCACAACCCCAATAGTTACATATAAAAGGAACTTAGTAGTGGGCCTGTGACTGCTCTAGAGAGTTTGACACAGAAAAATACTTTTAAATCAGCTGCAAAACCTTATAAGGCCAGTTCTGTTAGGAAGTATTCTTATATACCAACCAGCTGCCTCAGCGGCCACCTCTCCAAGCACCTTTTTCTATAATATGTATTTTGAAGTAAGAAATCAAAGGCAATGGTTTTCAAAAGCAGGAGCACAGTCTTAGGGTCCTGAGGGCTCTGATTTCCCAGTGCTGCCCCCAGCACATCCCATTGATCTGCAGGCTGTTTGGCCTTCTGAGACTGAAAGAGGCTAAGATAAGGTCCGTCCCCAAAACCCAATTTAGCAAAATATATGTATCAAACCGCCATTCGGAATTGCAGCCCCAATTTAGCAAAGTACTTAACTGTGGCTAATTTAAGGAGACACCTCATGTTCTGAAGACAGATGGACTTACATTAGTTTTACTTAAAGCACATGCTTAAATGCTTTGCTAAAAAGGCATGACAAGGGGTTAATAGTGTCAAACTTCAAAAGAAGAAACATTCCCAGTATTCATTCCCAGGAACTATCACCTTTTATTTCATGCTGACTCATTTCTCTTCGCTTTTCCAGTTCTTTTCTATCATAATTCAACCTCTTTAAACACATGATTCCATATTGCAAGCTTGTTCTGTTATTTAAAGAGAAACATTTACAGAGTTAATAAAGATAATTTTGAAGATGGGAACAATGTAGGATGTATTTCCTGCGTTTCACATGAGGTGTTTCATGGTGCCCATGTAGCACATTTTGAGGACAGAAGGGAGAGCAAAACCATTAAAAAACTCCACAGACTTCAAAAATGAAGTGGACAAAACCAAAATGAGTATGTTTGACTAAATGTTCTAGCATAAGAAACCCAAAACATTAAAAATCATATTCAGAAAAGGTCAGCCTTTGCGAGCTGTGAAATGTTTTCTCAAATCAGGCCTCAAAAAAGTGCAAATCGGACAGTACATTAAAAAAAAATCCACTTCTTGTCACATAAACATCATTCTCCCTAAGGTCTAAATGCCTTTATTTCCATATTTCCAATTTAGCTTCCTGGCTATATCCCTAGATAACCCAAACAACTGTCAATTTACTCGTACTGTTAACAGCTTTTATGGGCTACACACAATAGCTTTTCATTATTATGAGATCTCAGGGCTTCAAATCTTAGTCTACCATTTTCTGATACTTTAAACCACTTAATAAATTATTACTGTTTCTGTGTTGTCAAGGCTTTATTTATATATTAAAGGTTCCCCGCATGTTATGAAATTTATCTGTACCAATATCTTAGTTATGAGAGACATAATTGCAGTGCAGTTTCTGTCGCTAAAGGAGTCTCAATTCAGATTTCTAACACTCACTTTTCAGTCCTTACTTTTCTGTGTGATTTTCCACACCAGAGCAACAGAAAGTAAGTGTATTTATTCTGTGCAGCACTGAGCACTACATCAGACACATAAACGTCTTTATAGGTGTAGTCTTTATGCCAACATACCGGTGAAAGCTATCCACCATTTTTAAGTGCACACGCAGATCTTTTTTTGTCAGGTGATCTAACATCCTCGCATCTACCAGGCATTCCATAAAATAACTTCGGTACTGAGGTAAACCCAGACTGGGGAGCCATTCGTTACCTATCCATTCGTGATTCATATCACCATAAGCCAGAGTCTACAGGGAAGAAAAAAAAAAAGGAGAGGGGGAATAAATTCTTGAGTTTGTTCAAGGTTGTACCACAGGCTGAAGACAGAGTACCTATATGCAATGGTTTTTTCTAGTGAGACTTCCTAGCCTAGAAATTCTGTATAAAAGAAAAGCACTTTTCACATTGTGTTGACATTTGGGGCGGAAGTCTCTGTGAGATATTTGTTACTAATAGTTTTGCCTGTTTTGTCTTGTTTTCTATCTTTGTAAAATGTAGGTAATTTTGTGTAGCCAGAAATTGTAGTTCAAATGCAGTAGTTTTAAATGCAAGCAAACTTATTATACAATGCAAATGTGTTTGTTTCATAATCTTGCTTTCAATTGACCTCCTAGAATATTTATGCTAGACAGATCCTACGTTAAACTTGGTAATACAAATATGGCCCCAGGGAAACAACTGATGTTCGTATCACTGTTTAGTGGGAGTGAGGATTTCCTAAAAAGGATCTAATGACTTACCTGACCTGCCTTCAGCATCAGCCAGAGCAGGTGGCAAAATACATTCTATTAATGAGGTCTTTTCAGCTGTAAACAGCTTAAACCTAAGTACATCATATGCAGAGCTCAATAAATTAATTCTTTAAGATAGGAGCAAACCAGATTCCTCCTAGAAGCTGACATTCAAGCATTAAGCTACTTCATTGTTCAGCTGAAATTTCAATAGGGTGAGGAAGAAAGTATACGAAAAACACACATTGGTGTTGAGCTATTTTTATATGGGTTGCACGATTACGATGCAAAATAGATAGATTGTACATCTCACTATTGGTAATTATTTTGGTTCTACTAAAACTTAACAGAAAAGAGGACAGAAAAGAAGGCAAACGCCTCCTCAATAGGATCATGCTCATCTTTGAGCATCACTTTCAAGACTAACTATCCTTCTGTTTTTGTTTTTAACATCTCCTGTCATAATAGACAAAAGGATAACACAGTGTGAGCTGGATATATTTTCTGTGGTGGAAAATACAGTCCCCTCATTTCTCATTCTCGTGAGATTTTGAAGAGAAAAGGAATGCCATAAGTAAAGCAGGAAAGATTATGTAAGTGTGTGCATATATTAGAGAGAGAGAAAGAAGCTGAAGAATGTAAGTAATTGATAGTCTAACTAAAGGGAAAAATTTTGTTCCTAATTATACAAGACTATTTGTAGACTGATACTTGGGTGTGATCTATACAATTGTTCTAAAAAAAAATTCAGTGTAATTTTAGAAATGTTAGATCTCAAGTTCTTGGCATATTTTATTAGCCTATTCTCAAAAATGAGGAAAATACTTTTGCTAGATTCAGCTGGGTGGTAGAAGATGTCTCTGGAAAGTGGCCATTTCTTCTAAGAAAAATATTCACAGCATATGTGCCTCTTTGTGCTTTACCTAGCAAACTTGTCCAGAGAATATTTAATTTGTATTAGAACTCTAAAACATGTAAATCATAATTCAGCCATTGAGATACTATATTCCTCTATGCATATTGATACACTTTTAATGACATTATTATTAGCTTTCTGTTGAAAAAATTCATGTGAAAGGGTCATACCTGAGCCCAGCTGCCTTCTTCAGACTCTTTCTGTATTATCAGCAGGAAGCAATTAGTAAAGCAAGTAAAAAGGCAATAAAAATGAGTTATAAAAAGATGTGGTTTTCATGTCTATGTTAATCTTATACAAATGAAAACATACATGTAATATGTACCAATAAAATAACTCCAGTCAGTGGCAATGCCCTGGGCTAAACTACCTTTAGAATTACAAAACCAAATCCATAAAATCTTAGCGGGGCAAATCTAGCTAAGTTTCCAAGATATAAAATCATTATAGCTTAGTGAAATTTTACAGCATTATCTTTTTTACGGTTTCGCAATCAAAACACAACCATTTACTTAGAAAACTGGGCATTAGAGATGTCATTTTTTGTTTTTTTTTTGTTAAATTTTGCAACATTCACAATAAAAAGCTGTCTTCTTGTGAATGTACTGTAAAGAACCTTCTTATATAACATTTTTTATGGCAAAACTATATTTTTCTGGCCAGCCAGTTAAACAGGATCAACTCTACTCCTTCTCAGCTGAATGTCGTTATACGTGTATTTATCTTTACTAACAATAATAAAATTGAAAATGAGATCAGTTATAAAAAAAAAAATATTGATGAGAATTTGCTTCATGAACGTTCATGAAAAAACTTAGAAATTTGTGCTTGCTGTACTATTTTAAGAAATAAGGCTTTATTGCATCAAAATTTAGCTTCAGTACATCCCCCACCACTTATGGATTGGGCTGAGTATAAAGTTTTCCAAACTGAAGACAGATTTTTAATACAACTCACTGTAGGATTGTATTATGTTTTATAAGCACAGTCATGGAGTTGTTATGATGCAACGCTAAAAACAAAGCCTAAAATAACATTTGTTCCAAGTAAAATAAAAAAGTCAGAACCATTGAATAAAATCTATTAATGTTTACTTATGTCCCCTCAAAGCAGGGAGATGTTTGACAAAAATGAATAAATAAATGACACACTCCGTGCACCCTAAATCAACGTGTATGAATATATAAGTATGGATGTGAAAGACAGCATTAATGAAAACAGAGCTGTATAATGCACTGTTCTCAAGCCTTTTCTTACTTCTTTCTATTTCAGCAGATATAAAACTATATTTAGAAGAGGTACTAGGGAGCAGAGTACAGGGGAAATGTTGCACCTGTAACCATGACAATTTCATTTCACTAAATGAGGTTTCACACTGGCAGTGAAACTATTATGTACCGTAAAACTCAATACTGGTTTTAGGTTCACACAATTTTCGTGATCGCAACACAGTTTATAATTTCTTTTGCTGAAAAATGATGTAACAGTTCTTTAAATTCAATTTCAGTGCTCCCTGCAACTTTCTAATGGCATACTTGGGGAGCATCCTGCAGAAGATACGGCATCTGCATTAAAGCGGATACATCCTAGTTCTCTTTTGAGCACTGAAACCCTTTTAAATGGAAGTGGAAAGACTAACCGTTTTAGCTGGAGCAGCAAGATTTTCCATTTCTTCATGGGTCACCCAAACATTGCCTGAGGGCTACGGACAAGGCCCGCAGGGAGGCAGGTGGGATCCACATTAGGTAAGCAGTGGTAAAGAAGAAAGGCAGCACCACTGTAAGTTAACAGCGTATAGCATCACCATCAGCACAACCACGATCTTGCCTCTACCGAGCTGCAACTAGAGACAACTTTAGACAACTTGTTTTGCACCTTTCATTAGTATTTCAACTAGAACTGATGGATGGAATCCAGCAGAGCACCGTCACAAAGGAAAGAATGATAATTAAAGCTGAATTTCACACACACGCGGCAAATACAAACTTTAGCTCATAGCTCTGTCTGGAGGTAAGCTTCAGATTTTCCAGCCTATATATTCTGCACACATCACATGCTCATATTGTAATTTAAATAATGATTACTTCCCCCACGTTTCTGTAAATCAAAAATGTCAAGAGAATTCACTTGTAAAACTATTTTTCTTCAACCTATTGTTTTCAGTCAGATTAGTACTAGCACAATGAGATGAGGCATGGAGGGGGTGTGGAAGTCTGCTATGCACATAAGGTGAAATGTGCTGTGTTTTTTTGAGAGTTGAAGTAAATTATCTCCTTTCCTGAGAGAGAGGGGAAGCAGAAAGACTTGGAACTCAGAAAAGCGCATTCCAGGGCAGGATAGCTTTGTGCTGTCAATCACTCAGGAAGAATTAAAAAAAAAAAAGGCAAGTTTCTAGCTTAAGTGTACTGTGCTCTCATTTCATAAGTGTCACTGCTCTTATGCTTTGAAATATGCTTTTATGCTCTTAGAATAAAAATGAATTTTGTTTAGTAATTCAACATCATGTCGAGTCTATACTGCTTTACTTAGGTGAAATCCATTATGACTCATAGTATTACCATGGTTATGGCATATACAGCTGTTCCGAGGGGAGAAAATAACAGGTGGGTTACCATAACATTTAAAGAACCTTAGCAATGTGAAGATAAGAGGCCAGTCAATAGGAACATGAGATTCCTGTTGCCTCGTTGCTTATATATCTCAGTGGATCTGGTACCCTCTCGAAGGTAACTCAATTCTAATTGAGATTCTTTATGAAGAAAATAGATAAAAGTTAAAATATAACTATTATTAACGTTATTATTAATATTATCTTATTATTAGAGGTCTGAGCTGCACTACTTGAGTAGTAATCGTTGTCCTTCACTTCTATGCCATGTTTCCCATCTGATCAAGCCTAATTTTTTTTTATTTTGTTACAGTCTCTGTTGCCTCTTTCATAGCCATCATCAGCCTCTCAGCATGACTCCCCTCCTCCTTTTGTTATCTTATTTCTTTTTCTCCTCATCAATTTGGCCTGTTTTTCCTTATTTTTCACTAAAAGGTGTTTTTTACCTATAGCACATACGTTCTTACTCTCCCGTAATGAACTTTCTTTCTCTTTTTGATATATTGCCCTTTCCTTTTGGACCTCTGTCTCAGTGTTTCTTCTTTACTTGCTTCCTTCCCACCTGCTGCCACTCTCTCTCCCTTTCTTGCTAAATGCACACGCTCCACTTCTCCCTTCCAGTGTCTCCTTTCACACCTCCAATCACTGCTTCTCTTAAAAGCACAAAGAACCTAAAGTCAGCTGACTTAGATTAGATAACATGTGAAAGGATGCAAAAAAAGGAGAACGGGAGCAAGATTCCAAAGAGCTGTGTTCCTACATAACCTCTCCCCACTCCTGCCTTGCACCCCATCTGCATGAAGAAAAAAAAAAAAAAAGAGAAACAAACAAACAAACCAACAAAGAGAAACACAATCTGACTTGGTTGGGACAGATAACTTGAAGGAAGAGAAAGGCAAAAATGTAGGCAAAATTACAAATAAGAGGCTCAATACTGATCATTTAGATAACATCAAGGTTAATAGAAAGCATGAGTTAAAAAAAATAAGAATATTTGCTAAAGGAAAAATATCAGTGATCAACAATCAAGCAAGTGATGAACAGAGCCTTCTAAGTCTCCATAGGACTGTTCCCACTGATTGTGAAGTGTGCGTTACTGTAGAGCCACTCTCCTACTGCAAAAGGCTTTCTGCAGATTCCTGCAGGGTGAAGTGGGAAAGAAAAAGTTAGCAGAACAGGACTCACTGTTCTGGATGTTGGAGGTGCTGACGGACTTGTCAGTGACACCATCTCCTGGATTGCTAGTCGGAGCTTTAAGCGATGAAGAGGATTGCTGATTCCGATTTCTCTTTGAATCTCAGTATCGGACAAAGCAGACATAATTGCTCCACTCTTCACGTTGGCACGGCAGGCAGCAACATACCAGGCTGGCATGCCCAGCCAGAGCTGTTGAGAGAAAGGACACATTCATCCAAAGCATTGCTTCCTTTCTCAAATGAAGTTAATCAATCTGAATAAGCATGAGTATGACTATTATAGGCTTTAATAAAACAAAACTGTTTAAGAACCTTTGAAATTGTCATGGCTTCACGTGAACTACTTTTGTTGCTGTTATTGTAACCAGAACTTTAAAGCAAGGGATGCTTTGAATTATTTTTAGAGGTATGTGCCTCCGTCACCCGGGCTACTTCTTTGCCGGGCCTTTAATGAGCAAGTAGTAGCACAAGTCAGTGTTACTGCCCATTTGATAGTCTTATCATATGCAGAGAACAACCCAAGAGGAACTGATTAGTTTTTTCACATTTGTACTAAAATGACTTTCTCTTTCCATGTTAGTCCCCACAGCATACTCATGGGGCACGATCCTACACTTCTCAGATTTATTTTCTTGGTAGAAATAAACCAAGCAGAATGCAGATAACCAACCTGTGAGGACCGGGCTTACTGTAAATTTGGGAACAGTCTCGTATGGTGCCATATCCCAGCTGGAAATACAGGTTAGAAGCTGCAGCAAAAGGTAAGCACAGGTTCATTACCTGTGGATTTAGAAGATATGTTCTTGCCACTTCACACTCTCCTTATGTTAGTTTTAGTAGCCTAGGTCAGCAACAGCCCCTTGCTTCAACACTTTTTTTCATTTAAGAGCTACTTCCCACTTCCAGCAGTCTTTTTTGGGATCTACTGAGTATGAATTATTCTAGGTTTTCTCAGCTTTCTCATTTTGTGCTGCCTCATTAATGTGATTATCGGTGTCTACAGATCTTTGCTCCTAAAGGAGATAATTCTATAGCAGGGATGCATATATGAGGGAAATTTTTGTCACAGTGTGAAATACATTATGCTATAGAGAAAAGTATGAGAAGGACATAAGCAGTGAATGCCATAATCACTGAGATTTTGGGGATAACACAATGGAAAACAAGGATGTACCTTGCTAGGTGCTTAACGCTAGAAGATTGCTTGGCACTGTGAAACCTGAGAGAAGAAGATACTTCTCTCTGGAGAGCAGCTCCTCCCTGCCCTCTCTCCTAACCATTTTCAAGATCACTATCACACATGGGTTGGTGCTGTGATTTACATCTTTTTCATACATAGCTCTCCCCACTGGGATAAAGAAGCATAATGTATAACAAATTTTTTTTGCTGGGCAGAAAACAGCTAATATTCTAGATTTTGTGACACTGAGTATCGAAGTGCATAAATCACCCTTCATTACTTAACCTTCAATGTATTTGAGTGTACATACTTCTGTATACATAAAATTTATATACATTATAAATATTATATACATTTATACAGCTAATTTTGTTAAGTATAGATCTGTTGTACTTCACTGTACTGCTATATAATATTCATCCAAATATAAAGTGTCAAAAGCACTTTCCAAGCATACTGATTAGTTACTGATGGCCTGTAGCATCTTATTCTCTTCTACTGTTTCTGAAATAGAAACCTGTCCATCAGCATGCAATGCAGCAATTGTGGTAGTAGACATTCTATTCTACATTTTCAGATTTTTTTATTAATTATGGGTAAATGGCAATTAATGACTGTGTTTGAATTTCAGGGGGATAGAGCACTTGTGACTGTAAGTGAAGTTATCAAGTCTCCCTGTGCATCTTGAACAGGCCATCAGAATTTGCTGATTTCATCATTTCAATTTTTTGTCTTATTAATGGCTTACTAAAAGAGGACATAATGTCCAAGAAATTATTAAAAATATGCCATCAGTAAATTCACCAGCAAATCTAGAAAGCAGAGAGAAACTGAAAGGATTTTTATTTAATTTCTCACAGTACAGGGAAATACTGTGTAGTTTTTAATGAGTCTATACCTTATCTGGGACATATTTACCTAAAAAAGACAGCTGTTAGATCACTTTTATGTCACAGATAAAACAGACTTGAATGTCAGATTCCAAAAGAGTTCAGCCAGGCTTTTCTGTACTGACTCCTGATGTATCACAGGGCTTAAGGAATGACCACATCATATTTCAAAATGCCCTTCCACTGATGGGATGAGCCACTGCCCCCCAGCCAATGTGAGTCTGAACATTACAAATGTGATCTAATTCCACCTAACTGTAATGAAATACAAAGTTTTATGAAAGTCAAAAAATAATAATAAAAAAAAGATAGATTGCACGCAGCTGCATTTAAAGGGCCATGAAGAAACTATGCATAGCTTTAAAATGTATTTAATACTCTCATTTAATTTGACATTAATTTTTTCATACATGCACTTGAAAAGCAGGAAAGCGTAAATACTGGGAGTTATTCACCCTACAGAAATAGATTCAAATGTTTGCCACTCATTAGGTAAGTTAGTTCTTTAACAAATTAGGTAAATTAGTTCTTTAACAAACAGCTGTCTCTACCAGAAAATGCGGTTAGGTGAAAACAGTCTTTAAAAAGAGGGTACAGTAATTGTTCTAGGCAGAGAACCCAGATATCAAGATTGATATACTTTTCCAGAATTAGTAAAGAAAACCCACTGTTCTAAAAATATGTCTGAACTATGTCCGTGCTACATACAAATGACCAGCACAAATTTTAAGGCTGAAAAGTTAAGCCCCGAAAAGTTTGGAAATATCACAATTTGCAATCACATGTATTTCTCTAATTTGGGCCTTTGTCTCCTTTAATATTAATTTTGGTTTTTAGTCCAAGGGTCACAAACTATTTTCCCCAGGAGAGTATGAAACGCACACAATGTCTGTCTGCTGACTGAATGCACCAATGGTCACTGAATAAATTGAGTACTTCTGTCCTCATATCTTTTTATCATCAGTACTCAATCCGCATTGAATACTACAACAAAAACTTCCTCATGGGCTTTCCTGTGCTACTGTCATCATATTTCCCAAGAAGTTCATAGACATCAGTTGCTCATTACAACCCCTCTCTGAGACAGTGGGAAGCATATCCTATTTTGCAGCTAAGAATCAAGGCAAAAAAGATTAAGGCTTAACTTGTCAGAAACATCTTCAAATTTTGGATCACCCTGGAGGACATCAAGGGTAGATTTTTCTCAGTATTCAGAAATATATAGACCTTTGTATGTCCACCTTTCCAGCAAATCAGCTTTGACTGTAATATTCGGCATTTCTGACACTAATCTGGTTACAGAACTCTCAAAGTCATATGAAAAAGTCAGGTAGTGGCCAAATTAATGACTGTTCCATATTAACAGAGATATTTTTTTTTGGAAGAAAGATATCAACCTATTTTCCAAGGTCATGAACAAATGCTTGAACTGCCTTTCTGCAGTTCTCATTTAATCTTTTTTGTTAAGTACCTTCAGCAATTCCAACATGAAACAGAAATTTTGTAGCCACTAGCTGCTTTCATTCCTCATCCTTCATTTATCCCCTGAGCATACTCCTGTTAAAGCTTTGGAGCTTTTTTTTAAAGCTTTTTTTATTAAAAATTGAAGGGAAAAACTCCACAAATTCTGTCTGATGACCAATGGATGATACCCACAGCAGACATGAGAATAGGTGAGAATACATAGAAATGCTTGCTATAGACAAGGGATAGACACCTGGTCCTTGAGCCAACAAAGAACTTGTATCTCTGCTCAACTGACAGAGCCTTGCCATGTAAAAACGACATTGTATTTGTATAAGAACATCCTTATTTTCTGCCTTCTCCTCCCCTCAGTATCTGGGTAAGTATTTTTTGAATAGTTCCTTCACCTAAAGCATTCATTGGCTTTTGTCAAAATTCATGGACAGTTTTGCTGAATGTTTCTCCAGATGAGTTCCAAAATCCATTCATTTAGGCTCTCCAAATCAAGGAGAGCTCTCTGCAGGATGGATTTCAGAGATGAAGGCACTGCCTATCAAATTAGAGAGATTTCAACCTGGATCTCCCACATCCTGGCTGAAAGTGCTGAGAGGAATACCTCTTTTTTCTGCTCTGAGTGGTATCTAGGTAAACCAGCTCTTTCCCATTATATTTTTAAAAGACAGAAAGTTACAAATTCCTTAAATTTATTTGAAAAATCTGAAGATGCAGCTTCTGTGTTAACCTCAAATAAAATTTCATAACCAATTTTTGCTTTCTTCTTAGCATATCATCCTACATAAAGTCTGCAGAATTCCTAGATATTTAGAGACTGAGAAATTAGAAGATTTCAAAAATTTGGGGTTCGAGTGCATTTGACAAGCCTTTTTTCCTGTCCTCATTCCCCTGCATAATCCTGTCTTACTTTTTTTCAGCTGTAGTCTCTGATTTACACCATGCAGTGTAAAAATATGCTTAATGCTCATGGCACACAGGGAAAGAAGAGAAGATTTCAACAATCTCTTATAGAATTTGTAAGGATGAGCACTACAAATATGACTCACGTTTCCAAATTGTGGCCAACACTTACCTCCAGCCAGGCAACCACTGTTGGCCCATCCCACTGTGCAAAAGGCAAACCCTTTCTTCGAGCTTCTTCCAGAAGTTCATGTCTAAAAATAGATCAAAAATTGATAAATATGCAGAGGTTTATGTAGAGACAATATAAATGCAACTGTGCCTTTTTGTTCAGAGTAACAACAGTGAAACATGATGACAGGAATAGAAAAGTCATAGAAAATACAATACAGCTCCTTCCCATTTTTGAATGTATTCCTCAATCTATTCCCAACTCTTCCTTTTTTTTTTTTCCCTTGGTGCATTTTGACATCCCTTTAATACCTAATACATAAAAGGTGAAGTTTACTGATGTATATATTTTTATAATTATGGAATTGATGTGCTTTCTTAACTTTATACAACAACATAGGTGTATTTCCATTGAGTTGATCAGATACCAATCCAACTCCTGCATCTGCAGCTTCTCTGGACTGCAGCAAGTGTGTTACCTAAAATATCATTCTTAAAGCTTAAAATATAATTTTAATACAGCAGTACTAAATATTTGATAAAGTTATGTATTGGCCAGTCAGCTAGACTACCAGGAGAATGCACTAGATTAAATGCATTCAACCATTTGACCAGACATTTGTATTCCTAGAGCAGTAATAAAGACCCCACTGTGATGGTGGCATAGAAAAAGAAGTCTTTCAAAAGTCTTTTTTTGTATTTTGTATTTAATAACATATTTCCAGCTGCCTCCTACCGAGTGAAACACAAAAGAATGCTTTCAGCAACAAGCTGTAGTGAGAAACAAATTAGACAGGGACTATGCTAATGTAGTATTAAAATTTGCTTACATTCCCACATAACAAGGAAATTTTGGAATTATAGCTTCAATTTTGCTCTGCCCTCCTTTATTACTACAGCCTTTGTGGTTCAGTTATCCCTTGGCAATTCTTCACTGCCTTAGCAGCCTTTCAAATACACGTACTACAAAATCACAGCAGATAAAAGCAATGGGGTAATCTCGCTTGCAAGGAGTACTCCTTTGAGGATTTTTGCACTGCTGAGGGGCTGGACAGAGAGAATTTGGCTTTAGTGGAAAATGGAACTCAAATATGCAATTTTGCATACATGTTTAAAATCCCTGGCTCTGAATATTAATGGAAAGACAGCTGCTTTACTTTCTGTGCTTCTGCTGTAGTTATATGTAACACTACAAATACTTGACAACGTTACTGAAGTTTATCTAGCTTCTCCTCCCAAACATGCTTTGCAACATACCTTATCCTTTGTCACTTAGATGTCCAAAGACATTCTAGAGCTATTCTTCCTTTCTGTGAAAGCAAAATCCTCAGTAAAATGAGAAGAAGTTTCTCTCTGGGTACACAAATGTTACCTTCAGTAGCTGGTGGAGGTGCAGGAATCCCATATTCCCTGGGAGACAGGCAGTTGAAGGCCAATAGACACATACACACTTGGCTGCTTAGAAAGCAAAATCAAGGCATGGCCAGACACAGCCACCTCACCTTGGCTGAAAGTCAAGCTTTCAGGAATGCCCCTTCCCTGCCTGGCCCGGTCTGGTGTTCCACGGCAGAGCACGGGCCCCTCAGAACCCTGTACACTTTGCTCCTTCCCCAAAGCCAGCTGAAGCCCAGGGAGGAGCCCCTTCTGCTGCTGGAAGCCCCATGGAGCACCATCCTTGGAGGAATCTGATCCCAGATTTTTTTTCCTTATCTGGTGTATATTTGAGAAGTCATGGCAGTCCGATGAAGTTCCTAATGACTGGAAAAGAAGAAACATAATGCCCGTTTTTAAAAAGGGAAAAAAGGAAGACCAGGGAACTACAGGCTGGTCAGTCTCACCTCTGTGCCCAGCAAGATCATGGAGCAAATCCTCCTGGAAATTATGCCAAGGCAGAGGCAAAATAAGGAGGTGATTGGTGACACCCAACATGGCTTCACTAAGGGCAAATCATGTCTGATAAATTTGGTGGCTTCTACAATGGGGTTACACCATTGGTGGATAAGGGAAGAGCAACTGGCTTCATCTACTTGGACTTATGCAAAGCATTTAACACTGTCCTGCACTGACATCCTTGTCTCTAAAGTGGAGAGACATGGATCTGATGGACGGACCACTCGGTGGATAAGGAACTGGCTGGATGGTTGCACTCAAAGAGTTGCAGTCAATGGCTCGATGTCCAAGTGGAGACCAGTGATGAATGTTGTTCCTCAGGGGTCAGTACTGGGACCAGTGCTGTCCAACATCTTTGTTGGTGACATGGACAGTGGGATTGAGTGCACCCTTAGCAAGTTTGCTGATGACACCAAGCTGTGTGGTTTGGTCGACACGCTGGAGGAAAGGGATGCCATCCAGAACGACCTAGACAGGCTTGGGAGCTGGG
The DNA here is from genome assembly GCA_002844005.1 of Limosa lapponica baueri. Lineage (NCBI taxonomy): Eukaryota > Metazoa > Chordata > Aves > Charadriiformes > Scolopacidae > Limosa > Limosa lapponica. The sequence goes on from KZ505635.1 coordinate 2,937,986, forward strand.
CATGTGCAAACCTCATGAAGTCCAACAAGGCCAAGTGCAAGGTCCTGCAGTGGGTTGGGGCAATCTCAAGCACAAATACAGGCTGGAGAATGGACTGAGAGCAGCCCTGAGGAGAAGGACTTGGGGGTGTTGGTTGATGAGAAGTTCAACATGAGTCGGCAACATGCACTTGCAGCACAGAAAGCCACTGTATCCTGGGCTGCATCAAAAGAAGTATGGCCAACAGGTCGAAGGCAGTGATTCTCCCCCTCTGCTCTGCTCTTGTGAGATCCTACCTGCAGTACTGCATCCAGCTCTGGAGTCCCCAACATAAGAAGGACATGGACCTGTTGGAGTGAGTCTAGCAGAGGACCACAAACATGATCAGAGAGCTGGAGCACCTCTCCTATGAAGACAGGCTGAGAGAGTTGGAGTTTTTCAGCCTGGAGAAGAGTAAGACTCCAGGGAAACCTTATAGAAGCCTTCCAGTACAACAGGAAAGATGGAGAGACACTCTTTATCAGGGAGTATAGCGATAGGATGAGGGGTAACAGTTTAAACTGAGAGAGGGTAAATTTAAATTAGATATCGGGAAGAAATTCTTTCCTGTGAGGGTGGTGAGACACTGGAACAGGTTGCCCAGAGAAGCTGTGGATGCCCCATCCCTAGAAGAGTCCAAGGCCAGGCTGCATGGGGCTTCAAGCAACCTGGTCTAGTGGGAAGTGTCCCTGTCCACGGCAGGAGGGTTGGAACTAGATGATCTTTAAGGTTCCTTCCAACTCAATGCATTATTTGATTTTATGATTCTCTTCGTTCATCACAGCTGAAAGAGCAGGGCTGGCTATCACAGTAAGTAAAAAAGGAGATAGATCTATGGCCTTGAGGGTCACTGGCCTTCCTTGCTTGTGGTGATCTCCTGCTCCAAGCAGGAGAGCAGCAACATAAGTTCTACAAGGAGATGGGTTTCAGGAACTTTTGGCCTATATCTTTTATTTGGCGTTAAATCCCTATGTGGCCCCAGGGACCTAGGTGCCTGCAGAGGAGGCATTGGTACTTTAAGTTCTCACTTCCATAAAAAACTTACTTCCTTTATTCTGGGATTATAACGTACATATTTCTAGGGAGTCCTCTGTGACTTTGCAATATTTGAACTAGCCTGAGGCTTGGTGTGGAGGCTTAGCATTATTACAGTGCTTCTTAAACAAATACACTCTTCCAGAGTAGAAAAGCACTTCTAATACTTCAGAGGCCATCTGGATGACAGAGCTATAGGAAAATATAGTTGTGGGTACTGATTTCATTGAAGAAAATGGAGCCAGGCCAGAAATAGTATGCCCTGTATATATGCTATAGCCAAAGACTACAGTATGATAAACCTAATCCGAAGGGTCTTGGCATGTAGAAGTAAAGTGTTTTGGTTTGAAAGTATTTTAGTATAAAGTTAAAATCCTTTACTCAGGCATGCACAGGGAATGCAGCCATCTTAAGGCCTGTGCCTCACTTATTGATATGGAATACTAAAAGGATTTTTATAACATTTCTTTCCCTTAAAAAGAATTTTATGCTTCAGAACTTATACTTCCTTCCCTCAGAAGTTTCATTTAAACAACTCTCCAATATTAAAGTTTATTGAAGGGATATTTTACTTTTTGAACAACATTCTTTGACTACTTTTTAATACACATTAGGAAATCTGCAGAACCTGAACCTTCAATTTCTAAACCAGAACTAAACTCAGAATTTCTATTTTTTGACTGAGAGATATTCTTTAGTTGGCAGTCAAAGAAAACTCTTGGCTTTTTGATAGGAACTAGTACTATAGAAAAAAATCCGCTCTTTCCAAATAAGGTAAAGAGTCATGTAGGAAAAAACCATGTATCATTCTTTATCAATGGTGCAAATCATCAGAAATATTAATCTTGTGATCTGCCTATTTTGAAATATAATCTGAATATTTTAGAACAGCCTGAATGCACTGTTGTTCTTGTTGGATAGTCACTGGCTTCCTGAATACAGAAGGTCCCCAAAGCCAAATACTGGGGACTGCAGTTCAATTTTCCTTACAAAAAACAGACAATTGATCACAGAAGGAAGAAGAGACGAATACCCTAAAGCTCATCACTCCCTCTTCCTTCCGTTACTAAGATAGGGTTTGGGGACTGTGAATAGCATTATACAGTTTCTCTAATTTGGAAGATGCTTTGCAAGGAAACATGGGGATTTCCTCCTCCTAAGACTTTGTCAGAAGAGTACTACATGTTATAATGTGTCCACTTTGTATTGGTAAGGAGGTAGGGAATTAAAAATGTAGTTATTTCCATGCTCATTTAGTTTTTTGGCAACATATGAAAACCAGCTGATAAGAAAGAATTGACATTAATTAGGCATTACTATAAATGCTATTATTTTGCAGATAAGGCTTTAAACCACTTACTAACACTGGAATGAATTCCAAATTAAAGCCGTATTTTTAAAGATAACATTATTACTGAATAAAAATCTCTTCCTGGAGACGTTATGGGAGTAACTGCAATATGCTATTTAAAATATATCATTACCCTGAGCCTGGTTTTGCAAAGTCAGGAAATTTCATGAACATCAACTGTTTAGCATTCATCCAAAATTTGAGACATGCTTGCATTTGTTTTAGAGAGAGTGCCTCATGAAGTGGGCTGTCTTCACTCTTTTACCAAAGACTGCAAAGAAAAATCAAGTCATGTCAAGTTGTATTGTGGAGCTGTGTGTCAGAGAAACAGGGTTGCATCCCCAGCACCGACTTCTGATGTTTAATTCTCCCCAGAATTACTTCCTAATGATACTGCTACATTGGGCATTTTCTTTAGGACCATTCTTCCGAAAGCCAGGTACAACTGCCCAAATCAACCTACCAAACTGAGAGCACAGCTGTCTCATACCACGGGGACTATGAATGCTGCTATATCCCTCTAGACAGCAGAGGCAGAAGCAAAAGGAAGGGAGAAATTATAAGAGCAAAACTATGTTATTATCCTGCAAATTTTCTATTTCATATATATCCTTCCCTTGCACCAGGAAAATTCTAGATCTGTATCAGCAGCCCTTAAAAACTCATTGCATAAAACTCAATGAAATTTATTAAAAATAAGAATAATCTTTAAATAGACTTTGTGTAGGAAGTTAACAAAATCTTGATTTAAAGTGTGTCATTCAGTGACATTCAATTTTCTTTATGAAGATGAGGCTCCCTGCCATGAAGCAAACCAAAAATAACAGTTTAGCATTTCTGAATACACATAATGCAAACACTCTGTGTAGTACACGAAGTCCAGACACTGTCTTGATGAAACTTGAACAATGTTTCAACACAGATCTTCACATTTCTGCAAATAATAACATTTACTCTGACAGTTCACATGAAAAGTCCTCAGGGATATTATATTCTGCATATTATAATGTATCTTAGTTAAAATGTAAAGATAAATGTGAGATAAATTGAAAAGAAGGCATGGCAAAGTCAAGAGCCAAATCACACTAGTAAAATACAAGCAGAATCTATTAAAAATTTTGGCTAACGGGCAATTTAGATCCTATGAAATGGCCTTTACTCATAGACATTTTCTCAAACAACTAACATATGAAAGTGTTTAACAGACCCTCTGATTATTATTATAATTACTGACACTATCATGATTATTATCATGAATACTAAAATTTTTAGTTTATGACAAAATATTATGCATGATTGATGGTTTCTAGAAGAGAAATAGACAGAAATGATAGACAAAATATGCTACATACATCAGAATAATCCTCTGATTTCAAGTTAAGATTTAACACATCTGCCTCTCAAAAGCTAACATACTCACATTCAAAGACTCCAAAATTCAGGAGAGAGGATTTCTAATGAATTAAACTGGATTTGGATTTTATCTTCTCTGTTGTCATTTGCTAAATATTTAAAGAGAGGCCAGAATCCTGCAGGTAAGGTCACTGTATGACAAAATAAGGTAGCTGAATTTTAAATGCTGTTTTAATTTAATCTAAAAGGATCCATCTGACTTAAAGAATGCATTAGTTAAAAACTGGGTTAGATCTTGTTTCAACTTTGGCACTTAAGTGACCTGGCTTTTAAATAATTTGAAATCCTAATTCTTTCTCCTTTTTGATACTTGATATAATAGTTAGACTAAAAACAAAAGGCAAAACTTAATTTCCTTCTTTTACAAAATATTTTGTATCTAACCTTACAGAGTTTTTAGGAAAAATGACTGAAATACAGTAATCAAGATGCAACTAATAAATTAAACTTTCTAAATCTATAAAACAAGGAAGTATAACTTTAAATTTAACAGCATCCCTGATAAAACAGATTAGCAAAGCAGATTTATCAATACTGTAATTATTCTATATGCATGTACATTTTAAGTGTATAAAAAATGAAGGGCACCATTCTTTCCTCTGAAGACATATATTAAACTAAGTGAAGCGTGTTTAGGAAACCTTAATACAGACCCTACTAAATTAGAGCTGCTGAGAGCTACTATTAAAAAAATAATAAACCACCTATGAAATAAACAGACTTGTATAATAAATAGCCTTGCAATCTTGTATGTACTGTAGTACATTAGAGACCCCCAGAGTTCCCAGCTTGATTAAATGTTATGAAATCTATTTTCATAAAGCTATTTAATAATCACATATTCTAAATTAATGTGGTAATTCCTGTTCTCTTTGAGTTTTTTATCCCTACACCTTTATAAAGTTATAGGTCATACATGCTTTGAAGAGATGAAATTTTCTCCCTAAATTCCAAAAATTATTCAAGAAAAAACAACATTTGTACAATAGATCAAAAGAGATGGAGATTTTAAACTTGATATCAGGTTAACAATTAAAAAAAATCAAAACCAAACATAAAAAACATGAACTGGTGAAAAAAAAATAGTAAAATTGTATGCACAAACACAATATTATTGTTCTACTGCACAGCATGAGGGTTCAAACAGAAAAAAAATAAATTTTGTACTCTGGGTTACTAGAATGTTTATGAGTGAGTCCTCTATGATTTAATTAAACAGAATTTATGCCTTTACAGCTTTTGTTAATCTAAGCCTTTACTCTCACGGGTTTTTTTTCACTGACAAATTTTCAAATGTCTTTGTGATTCTGGGATTTAGACCTTCCAAAATGTGTTCATTTAAAAAAATTGACAGCAGTTATCTCAAAGTAATTAATCCATTATGTTAAGCCCTGCAGGAGCAAGTGCTGGCCTTAATTTGTGTATGCTTTTGAGGTTTACCATTATTTTGAATACTTCGAAAGTTTTCATTTGGGTCATTTTTATGCATGGATTTGTTACATAAGGTTCACAGAAAAACAAAAAGAAATAAGAATAAAACATAGAAAATAAACATGGTGCTGAAAATGAATATGTTCAGCATCCATGGTGTTTTAACTTACCCAGATATGCTTTTCATGAGATGGAGAGAGATGAATGGAAAAAAAAAAGCACATAAATATTAATGAACATATAGTAGTCCATAAAAAAAAATAATCATATGATAGATAAAATAATACCACCGTTATAACTATGAAAATCTTTTTAACTGGTCTTTGAATGCTTTATAGAAGTTAAGTGTTCTTGTGAAGAACAGATGCATCTTTTAAAATGAGATTTTCATTAAAATGATGTTGGCTATTTATTAGGTACTACTCAGCAGAGCACACCTACCATCTACAATACATATGCATGCCAAAGATCTGTAAACACAGTGAATGTGAAATAGATTTTCAAATCAAAGCATTTGCCCAGATTTGAATGACTTAATAGTGATTTTTGTGTAACACCAAAAATCCTGAAAATCCCAAACCTGTGGATTTAAGCAAATTACTATAGAGTCACAGTACAATTGAGTGGACTACAAACCAAGGTTTAATTTTCTATGTGCACTAATATTTTAGCAAAATATCTTACAGTAATCATGAATGGCATAAGAGTTGGAGGTTTGTGGCGCTTTTAAGTATGCAGACTTCATGCACATAAGTGATAAACAATTTTAATGGTTATTCATGCTGTATAGTATTTTAACTGGAGCAGCCATACTAATACTAGATTAGTAGCAATACTGGTATGAGTGATTTGCCCTCTAGGTAACCTATTCTTGCCAATAAAATTGGTAACAGTATCTGTAGAAGAAAGCAGGATGCCATTGCTGATAATAAAATTTCTTCAGCATCCCTTAATTGCCATCATAAAAAGAAAATTATATGCCTGAATGAAACCCAGACATCTCAGAAAATTATATTTCTATTAACAAATGATTTACCGAGATATAAAAATGGTTGGTAGATACAGATGTCGAAAACTTTGGGGTGAAAATTTTTTGCTCTGATTAATTAAAAAGAGGTTGCAGACATTTCAGTGAGTTCAGAAGGGGCTAGTTTCAAGATCTTAAATTTTGTTCTCATGTGTGTGAGATCAGCAGAACAGCTGGGAGAGAAAAGAGAAAGTATGATACAGAAAAGCAGATGGAAACAAATGACAAATTCATACACAGAAGAAAGGAAAATTAAGGAAAGGAAGGTAAACAAAGGCATGCAATGTAAGTAAAGGACTAGAGAATTATTCAAACAGTTACAAAATCTAATGGAAGTACCATTAGAATTGAATACGCATTTGTGATTTTGGGGTCAAAATCTCCATCATGCTCGTTTTCTACTGAGCTAACTGCAAAGACAGACTTGAACACCTTTGCTGGAAAGGCTTTTAATTTTGGACCTTTCACGGTCTATTGGATCAGAAATCCAACTTCTTACATCTTCCCCTGTATACTCTTTTGGGTATGGGTAGAGAGAAATAAACAGGGGGATTATTTGAAATGTGAGAAATTTTCTGGCAGCTTTACTGAGTTGGCAGTTTGCAGTCTCTTGGGGATAACTTATGACACCTGAAGGCCATTCCAGTCTCCCCCATTACAGAAGCAGAGGATCAAGGACATCCCTTCACTTCCTGAGCATCTTGTTTGCAGAATAATAAAACAGAGCAGAAAAAAATGGATCTCTAAATTCTAGCTTTCACCTTTTCACAAGACAATCATTTTATCACCATTTTATTGAAGGAAGACAATGATTTCTGTTAAATATTTATTAAACTAAAAGATACGCGGAATTTTTTTCCTCTGCTGTGTTTTATCCATTCTTCTCTCAAGCCCTAATTCTACAGTTAATCTGAGAGGATATTTGCATCTGCTGGAGATTGTAATTTAGAGAGCCAGCTGCATGCGTGAGGGTAGATGCTTATATTTATCCAGAAATCCCAAATTGCAATAGATAGGCCTATACGTGTAGATAAGGCAGGGACTGGGGCTTTATTCTGGTTTTGTTTGATTAAAACCTTGTGACTCATTGATACAAATATCCTTATCTTTTATGAAGAAAAGAATAAAAAAAGCTTGGCAAAGGATATAAATATTATTTTAAAAATACAAGATTAAAAAAAATACATGACATAGATATAGAATATATAATTGAATCCATTTTTTCTTCCTCGGAATAATCTGATTAAGGTTTAATAATCCTCTGCAAGATAAACAACCATACATCCTTACATTTGCAATGCTAAAAAGGCTCCAAGTATCTAATGTAACAGCAAAATACATTTTTAACATTTCAAAAGTTTTGACTGGCTAACAATTTGCAAAGGTCTTCCAGTAAGTGTTAAAAATATTTGCTAAAAGAATTAAATTTAAAAAGACAATTCATCTTTATGTATGTGTCAAGGATTAGATACCGATTCAGGCAAGATATAACCATAGTGGAGACACAGCAGACAATCCTCAACTGCATATCAGAACACTGAATAACTCTCTTTCCTCCACTGGAATGAGACAAATAGAAAATAATAGCTACTGAACACAGTATTCTTTGCTAGAAAGGAAGGAAGAGCTAAAGATCTGTCTGAAACCTACTAACAACATCACGTAGTTTCTCCTAGATGAGGTAGGAAGGGAAGAAATTAAATACAAAACTCGAATTTTTCCTAAAGATTCAGTAAATAAAGGATTGGGGGAAAAAATCCCATAGTATTCTTAAGAGCTACTGTAAAAAAATAAATCATGTACATTTAGGATATAATGGTGTTCAATAAGCATTAAGTATATAGGAACATTAGATGGATGGCACTGAAAAAGACCTTAATTAATCCAATTGGATTCATTTTTTCAAAATGTGTGCAATTAAGAAAATCATTAGAAACAGCTATTTGCATACTGCAGAGGATAGAGATTATTTGTAGTCACAAATATACTATGTCAAATTTTAATTGCAGTTGCACACATAAAACCTAATTAAAGGGCATTGTGTGGATTCAAAAGCAACTAAATAACTACAGCATTTAAAACTCTTATTCCACAAAAAGATCTATCTAGACATTTTTTCAAGTAGCTTGTTGACAGGGATCTAAAGCTTCCATTTTCCTCAGGCAAATCTAAGTCCAAGTGTTCTGTTTTCTTTTACTGATTTTATTTAAATGTGGTTTACCATAACATAAGGCCTATATTTTGTGACTTCTCTCTATCAGATCCCAATTTTTGAAGGATATATATGAATGAAAACCAACAAAAGGACTGAAGCATTATTAGCAATTTTTCAAATTTATCAAAGGAATTAATCCACATTTATAATTCTTTTTTTTCTGGGTAGAAAGGAAGAAGAGTCAATTAATACAACATGCTCTTCTGTTCATATGGAAGTTACTGTAGTCAGCTGAGACTTAACAACATTGCAATTCTCTTGGCAAGGTTAATTATAAGGCTATGAATACTAAGATTTTCATTTTACACCACAATTTTACATATGAGAATTACTTCAGTCTTGATTTTACAAGGCTTTATTCATGTACGTAAGCACATATACATGTTCTGGCATATCAAGACTTTCCTGCAATTCCCTTGAAGGCAGGAGGCTGTATCTGGCAAACAAAACCGCATACCTGTGGAGTAAGTCTCCCCAAAACAGGTTCATAGGAAAGAATGGGTTTACTTTGATTTTCCTTGGCAAATATAAGCTTCACATCTTAAGCTTATGTGGAAATAATAGATTCTTGCCCAGTGTCACATCGAACAAAGAAAAAAATGAAGCTAAAGGTCTGCTCTTGACTCATCCTAACACCACAAGATGACTAGGACTGACAGTAGTGACACAGTGCAGTTAATTCATTGGCTATGAGGTAAGTTATGATTGTTATTCAAACACTCATATTAATATATTGGGGAATTTATCATCTTCTGTGACAGAATCCTGTCTGTATGCTACAGTCCAGCTGTCTTGCATTGAAAGTTTTCTTCATGGAGATAATCTATTTTGGATTGCTGAGGACGCGATGTCATAGGCTAATCTCAAACTGTACGAGCAGCACGCACAAGGTCAAATCAACCTCTGTGTGGCAATCTAGGACTGTGTATGTAATGGTGACATAGAGGGTATCAGTGCCATTAATACTTTTAGTTCTAAATTCAGAGTTTTCTTGAAGAAGTTACTGATTAGACAAACAGGCTCTGAGAGTCAGACAAAAGGCAGAAGACATTATATACAAAATATTAACAGCTTTTGTACAGACCAAGTGAAAAGCTAGTTTAAATAACAAAAAATGCAGTGCATTATTCTTTGTCAAACCCCAACATGCCTTATTTTCACCAAACAATGGAATAACACCCTAAAAACTCTAAATACCCCTGACATTCATTTTTTGTTTTCTAGGACAGCATGCTCAATTTACAAATAATAAAACTTTAAAAGTTTAAATATTTAACTAGAGCTGTCATATATTTAATGTCTGAGAGTAGACATCTATGGATGAGTCAGGCAACTTAAGTTCATCTTTTCAGATAATTTTAAGGAACATATTGGGTCTAATTTAAAAATTCTACACGGGTTCCTTAATTTCTCTTTGATGCCTTGGGAGAAAGCCTTGTTCCTAATAAATCTACTGTAATAACCAAATGTTGGATGAACAAGTGTCTAGCTAGACACTATAAGTGTCGAATATATCACTAAGACAAATTGTTAATTACATTTTAATGACGCCTAAGTAGTCAATTGAAACTGAAAGAAATTTTACATCTAAAGGGCATCTTCTAAGCAAGAAGCACAAAAACTTTGAAATTTAGGTTAACGACACCACAATCACCAGAGAGAGAACTGGTCTCCAGAATAATAATATTCTCTCAGGAAATTTTTCAGAGTGAAATCTGTTTTTCATTCATTTAATCTATGCATGTAAATTGCCCTAAAATACTATCATACGCTGTAGTGTGTTTGCAACTCCACGTGCTTGCTGCTCAGGGAGCAGGTGGCCATGACACCTATGGACCATTAGCACCTACTGGCTGCAGCAGCCAACAATTTGAAACATTGTGCTTATTCATCTCTGGGGTAAGGGCATCCTTGCTAAATTAGCGATAAATTTGAATACATTCAAAAATTCAAAATTTTAACTGAATTTTTCAACTGAAAGAAATACCATGGATAACATTTTAATGGGAATCTGTCCTTTTATAATAATTTCTATCCAATTTTAATTTACTACTATAGAGCTAATTGAAAACTCTGGTGAAACTCATGCGTACTGGTCACAGCACTTGTGTGTTGATCACACGACCTCTGGTTTCATGTCAGGGGGAGAATCCTTGCTTTCCTACACCAGAACTACCATTGAACTGAAAGAGAAGTTTGCCGAGCTCTTAACAGGGCTGAAAGCCATTTTACTTTTCTTATGTATGTAGGAGAGAAACACAAGTTCGGTATATGGTATTGTTCCTGTTTTATAGAAATGGGAATTGGCTCTGGGATCACTATTTTGAGTTTTTGTGGGGTTTTGATTTTGTTTTTTGTTTGTGCTTGTTTAAAGGAAGTGACAAAGCCAGCATAAGTAAAGCTCTCCCAGACCTGGAATGTAATACAAAGGAGTGCTTCCCCACATTAGTCCATCCTTTAACTATCCTTTTGGTGGACCTGGTTCTCTTGGGGTTTTATGTTTCAATCTAAACTAGCCATAGAAATCCTTACAAGGTGAAGTGCTTTTCTCTCTCTGTTCTAGCAATTGGACTCACTGTCTCTGCAGGGTTTGTGGGGCAGTTTTACTATCATCATTAATGTTACGCAGCGTACTATTCTCATTTGCATTAGCCAGCTTAGTAATCTTGCAGCTACTGTATGTATGTGAAGGCTCTACTTTCAGAGGAAATTATGCATTGGTAAGTGTTGGCAAAAAAGAATCTGACCTATTGAGACAAACTTCTCATTTAAATGACTTTCTGGACTGTTTCAACTTAATACTTTCCAAGGTAAGACCTGCAAATACATGACTGCATTTTTTTACAAGGAACTGTTAATTCTCTTACTCCCTATTGATAACTTGGCACGCTAACAACTATCATAATTCAGTAGAACCTCATGTATATCTCTAACACAAAATGTTAATTTTTGCCATATTACAGTTCCTCTACAACTATATATGTATGTAAACTAGCAATGTATATTGAACTTTCTCTGATAGTAAATTAAGAGGAATCTTAAAAGCAATTGTAATTATTCCAAACTATCCCAAAATGAAAAGCTATGAAGACAGACAAATCTAAAGGAACGGGGGAAAAAATTAAAGATCTTCATGACATACGTATATAACAGATATTTAGGATAAATAGTGTATAGTTCAGACAAGATGAGTAGCCATAGTCCCAAAGGAAAGATTCCTTTCCTTCCAGCAGAGGTCACTTTGATTATAACTTATCCATAAAGAACCAAGGACAGACAGACATAGGAGAAAAAACAGAAAGACAAGCAGAAAATGTAGAGAAGTCTAATTGTGTGAGATTAGGCAGAAGTCTATAGCAGATTACCTGTGCACCTACTATTTCCAGACCCAAAACTTGGCAGGCACTCTCATATATGAAGAAGTCATGTCATGTATGCAGTAGTACGTGTCAAGTCTTACATTATCTAATTTAAAGAGCTAGCATATGACAAAGTGAACAAAGTGAACACATTGGTCCTTTCAAAGTGATTTCAATACTGTGGTACCTTCAGTCCTCAGAACTGGAAGATAAATAGGGACTTCAAAAAACAGGCTGCTGAAAATTCAATTATATTCTTTACGAATCATAGAATCATGAATGTTAATGACAGTCTCAAAGATGCTTTCTAGATTTAGTAAAAAAGCATATTAATATACTCTTCACATCCATATATTTCTAAATGACTAATAAGTCACAAAAATGTATAGATAAGAAATACAGGAACAAGACTTATCAACTGCAATATCCCTGTGAATATTATTGTGAGTTTCTTAATTGAAGTTAAAATATTTCTTCTCTCTCAGTTAGCACAATGACTGTTTCACTGTCTTTAATTGATAAATTGAGGCTGATTTAAATGGAACAAATTTGTACATTACATGGATGTATACATTGAAAGATGTTACATCAGGAGCTTAACATGAAAGCAGTGATTAAAAATATTCTACATATAAATTTAAAAAGAAGCTGAAACATTATCCCCAGATTCTTCAGATTAGAATTGCAAATTCTCTTGAAACTTTGCAAAGGAACACTACAAGACTGAAAGAAACCTGAAAACCCTGCAAATTTAGAAAATGAGGCTTTCAGAATCCAAATAAGAGCACTAAAGTTAATTGTTACGGATGAAAAATAAACCTGTTTGTTTACAGAATGAATTTGCAAAGTCATTTTTAAGTACCATCTTTTTTTCTCTGACACCCTCTAATTACACAGGAACCGTGATGCTGTCAAGAGGTTTCTTTTGTGTTTGTAGCTTTAATAGTTCGCCTTAGCTCCTGGCAGCTGCTATGAGTCAGTGTACTGGTTTTACAAGGAGGTGCACAAAAGACAGCATTAAATTATTATATAATTTGTGTGAACAAAAAGCTAGGTTGCCATTTGCTGGCAGGCAAAAAGAAAGTGAAGCTGCTAGGGTTTATGGGGAGCCTCTGACTTCTGTAGACAGAAATAATCATGTGTTCAATAGATAATGCAAAAAATCGTTTTTTCCCATCTGAAAAAATCTATATAGTGAGTCATTAAATGCCTGCCTACTTTTTAAGAATTGCACAGAAGGCAAAAGGCACAGAATTAATGACAATCTGAAATAGAAAATGTCTCTTTCTCATAAACCTATGTTCTTTCACAAATGAAACAATATTGTACAAGTGAAAGACTCTAAATATTTTTCCCTATGCTTTATATGCAGCTTTAAAAAATTCTACGTTGGAAAAAGCCATGCTAAGTGATAAACTGCCGCAGTTGATGGTCTTGCTTCTCATTACATGTCTGCATAAAATCAACATAAAACCTGACATTTGAATCAAGTTTTAGCCAATGAAAGTCACATGAAAAAGATACTCACTTTTTCTTTAGTCTTCTGTCTTTTTCTGCTTGGGTTCCAAGCTTGCCTAATCCCAGAGATTCCTGAGCTGCTGCCTCTGTTTCCATGTAACCTCCTGGAAAACAAAATAAACCAAACTCCACTGTATTTTGTCATAGCTCTTTCCCAGTTGTTTCCCTCTTCAACCCTACAATCCTCCTCCCGCCCGCCACCATCATCTATGTTTGTTTCCTTAAGCCATAACATCTGGTATTTTTGAAGAACACCTATCACCTATAGAAGTAAATTCTGGCAAGTGTTTACTACATGGAAAAGAGTATAAGTAGAGGGAAAAATTGTTTCTTCCTTGTGTTTAGCAGAGATGTAGAAGAAGAGATCTTCTCTGATCTTCTTTGCCTGTTTTTCTTTGCCTCCTAAGGCTCAGTCTCATGGTCCTCACCATTTTTTAATCTTAGTTGGGAAATGTACAAATGAAAGTGCCTGCTGAAGAACTGTCTCATTATTATTGACATAATACAGCATCACTTAATGTCGTAAAACCAAATTTTTCATTTTGCTTTCAGAGAGTCTTAGACTCTTTGATGTCATTATCCCTGCAAACTCCCAAGCCAGAGATGACACAAAGAATCTGTCAGAGAAGTAAAAAGCCTTCTAGGTTTCCCTGGAGTTGTCTCATAGGCACCTAATCACTGTCAAAGGCATGGGAACGTGAATAAATTGCACAGAATGACAAGGGAAGCTTGTGGTAAGTGAGGACACCTGGACCAAAATAAAATCCTATTATAAACTAAAGACGACTGGTATTGTATGACCCATGTTGATCATAGAATGTGTCTATTAACGTGACTTTCCTGGTGCAGAAGTGGAAAGATGCTCTGACTCTTTTATGTCTGCCTGGATTTAGGGAAGAAGGGACTAGCTCATGGAGCTGTCAGTACATTCTCCTGGCTCTGGCTCCGGCTCCATGTTGTTCTGTCATTTGCACATGTATTTGTGCAGACAGAGGGACTGCAGCACTTCTTTGAAGGCTTTTTTCCTCCTGTGCAATTCAGAAAGTATGTAACTGGCACAAGAAGGAAGACAGCAGTATGGTAAGTGCTGGTGCTCAGCTCCATTTGGCAACAGCAACTTCCTATTTCTCAGCTAATGGATAGTAAGCAATTGTAGAGTGGACACTGGCATAATTAAGAAAGCACAGTATAAATTAAAAGATTTCTATTCTGGTTCATTAATTTTAACCATAAAATAATGCATGTTATATAGTGAAATAGCATCACAGCCTTTTAAAAGTCACATTTACATGCACCTCAGTCAAGCAAGAACAAAGTCTACCGCTGTATCATGTTTAAGATGTTAAGTAAGAAAAGCCTGGGTTTAAGTTGTCCTTTCAAAGCAGGTGTAAGTTTTAACACTGCTGCTCATCTGGACAGAATTTTTCTCTATTAAAGAGGAGACTACTACAAGTCTCATGATGAGAATAATGCCTCCAATCAAAAATGCAGAAAACATGAGTGTATACTTTGCTTTACTTCACCTGCCTTTCAAAGTTTTACAAAATATCTCATAAAATTTTTCTCACTGAATCTGGAGTAAGTTTTTAATTTAGCAAACCGCTGCATTGATATATCACACCTTTCTGAGAGAGCAGCTCGCAGTATGTCAGATAGAGGTGGTATGCGTGCAGTGCAGTGCAGTGAGGGACTATCCCAGACTGGAAAGTATTCTTGGCATAATGGACTTCAGCACAAGACAAATACATCAGGCCCTTCAAATAACCCAGGGGACATCGTACCGGATATGGTGATTGTGCCTGTCTGTATCTTAGGCATGCAGATGGCCAGGAGAAATGTTTCCTAACAAGGTGACCTTTGCATACACCATACAGATCAGCTCGCCTGGGCAGGGCTAAAAATCCCTGCAAATGTATTGATTAGTTTAGGGACTAGAATATTTAAAATGTAACATGGGAAAAATTTGTGTCTACTGTGGTATTCCCTAAGTGAGAGAAGACTGGATAAGCTTAAAATCAACAAACTAACTAAATAAAAGGCACTCGTGCTCCCTGTAACATTCCTTTTTCCTTCTCCAACAATTTAAAGAAATCTTGAAGAATCTAGACATCTTGACTCTTGCTTCTAAGAAAGATCTCCTAAGTCACGAATTTGCGTTTGAACAATAACACAAATGGTTTAGCAAAGATGGAAAAGAAGTAAAGTATAAAACAATGAAACTCTGGAAAGTTTAGCAGTTGAAAACTAATGATTTCAGAGTTTTGCAGACAACACAGAAGTGATAGTCTGGCTCTGTTGAAGTTAGTGATAAAACTTCGGAGGTTCCAATATTGCTTCTTAAATATGAGTATATATTACATGTGATTTTAGAGATATTATAGAATTAGTTACAGAAGTATTATGTGTACTTACAATGTGTAATATCACTGGGATCGTTCATATCCTCTGCATTGACATGAACTTTTAAAATGCTCCTTTAAGCATAATTGTGTGCATATGCAAATATACATATAAGAAAATGAATCAATGTTTCTGAGGCTCAATACTAAGTTTATTACCTCTTGAGTATTTGGTGTGCTATTGAAGAAAATGTATTTTCCATATTCAAAAATATAACCAGTTTGTATCTGTACCAAATTAGAATGTTTAATTTAACCAAGGAATTAAATGAGATTATTGATTTTGCATTATGAATTTGGGTTATGAAAACCATACAAATATACTGCAGTGCAGTAATGATAGGACTTACCATCTAGATTTCTGGGATATAGTATCTCACTGGAAATAGAACTATTAATTATATAGCTGCACAGACAGTATACTGGTCATGGAATTGATTCAAGTACTAACGCGATTGCTATTTTTTAAATTTTGTTTCCTCTTTAAAGTACTACCATTCAATTTTTATTTCTTTTTGTATCTTAAAAATTAAGGTGAGAAAAACTACTCTATAATTTAGCTGCTCAACTTCATTTCAATTTCTAAAAATGTTTTGCTCCTACTTTTTGGTCACTGATAATTTTTGTACATACTTGTAGTTGGCTTAATTAAAATGTGCCTTATACTGCACTAATATCTTTTTGCAATATCATGAGCTAGTGTTGGGAATTACAGATAGGCTTTATCCAATTATACATATGTCTTGTTAATCATTTTGGTATTATTAAGAAATTAATCTATTGCCAGATTACATTGCTCCTGCGACAATCTCTAAAGATATTTTATTTTTGTTCCACGTTGCAAGGAACTGCAGGGAAGACCAACATATTTATTACATCTTTGTCCTCTATGTTCCTGAGTTACTGTGAAACCAGATTATTATGCATAATCCATCAGTATCAATAAAATTGGGTTTATGGAATGTAAATGTGAATTAATAATGCGGTCTAAAGTTATAAAATTCTCCGTCAGTGCAGACGGTGACATGCAGGTGTATTTGAGAGACTCATTTAATAGATTCTGAAATACATTAAACTATGAAAAAGATTTAATAAATCAGTTTTAATTTTCCCATAGTAGGGAAAAAAAAGGGAATTTAAATTGCGATTAGAAATTAGTTATTTTTCTCAAGAACACAAGATTCTCACAGGCAAAGAGGCTGGAGTATAAAGAAGAATGCTCAGTTATTTGATTATACTCTGATACTTTGACCTTAAAATTACCTTGGTTTATTCCATATGATTTTAGTGATGGGTTGGTTAGTTGTGATAAGGACATGTTTTAATATTAATTTAGTTTTTTAATTTCAGTCTTACATATTGCTTAAGCTTTTACAGTTACTGCAAACTCTGAAAATTCTTTTACAGGTGTTATGTGGTCACCATGGCAGTAAAAATTTAGTGTCTCACAAATTCGTACTATGCAACATCTTTACGACTAGGAAAAAGCTAGCATTTCTGTTTTAGTGGCACATCTCTACCAATTTGATGCTTGTGTTGGCATGTGTAAACATGCTAATCTTAATCTAGCTAAATAAGATACCCTAGCAATATAGACTGCAGCTAAGGATGTATTTGCCCGTCTGGGTATGCAGACTACGAGTTTGGGCTGAAAACTGTCACTTCACCTTGCATTGCTTATGCTACCTAAGGTAGTTAAACAAAGTTACGCTATGGGGTTTTTTTGCATGTGGTATAGACGTATCCTAGACAACACCACAGAGGAAAATTTTTGCCAGGAATGAATTCGACTAAGGTCTTGGCAAGGGAAGAGGGCAGAAGTAGGAAGAAAACAAAATGTTGCTGTGAGCAGCACAGAGTCTGGTGAGGACACCAGGAATAAGCAGTAGCAGACATCTATTGACACACTGAAATCTAAAAAGCAACTACGCTTATTTGCAAGGACCTTCCATGTCACGTAGTTACACTCCTTATAGTGTTTTATTACTTACTACTTTCTCACCTCCTCTTTATTTTGGTATTTGAGAATATGCTGTTAGCACTTTTACCCTAAATTCAAGAGATTATTGAAGCAGTAGGTTCAGTGAAGTGGATGACTCTAGTAATTTGTGCCAAAAGTCTCCTTTCATTTGTGTTACAGTCATAGCAAACTCCTGACAAATAAAATTGCTGATAGCAATGAAGTTTAATGGGAAGGTTATGAAAGGCTAAAGAGAAAAATTTGCAAATTGGAAAAGTGAAAAGAAGCAAAATTAAAAATGGAAAAATGATTGTGAAATGGTGATCTTGGTTTGTTACCACTAATTCCTTACTGAGCTGTCCAAGTCGAGCCTTCTCTTTTTTACCAAACAAACGTCCTATTGAAGACTTGATTCCTTTCTTCTTGGGAGCTTTGTGCAGGGAGTCCTGGCTGCTATTGACACTGCCAAGACCAATGCTTTCTGGTTCCAATGAAGCAGGCAAACTGCTACAAAATGATAATAAAGAAATGGAAAGATAATATGTCAGAATTTGCAGGTAATTTTTTATTTTCTTTTGAGCATCTCTGCAAACAAATTAATTAGTTATAGTTGAGTAATAATCTCCCCACAAGTTAAACAATCATATCTTCTTCCTCAAATGATTCAGAAACGTGAAGAAATCAAGTTATTTTGGAATAGTTTAACAACAAGAAAAGAATACTACACAGTAACACTGTGAAGTATCAATTCATGTTGCAAACATCATACCTTCTGGCATCATTGTGGTATGAAGAAGGAAGGGTATGAGTCATTCTGATAGCTCTTGGTGTTGGAGGAGGAGAAGTTTCACATTTGATTGTGGCTTTATCTTCACGCCCATCTTCTTCAACTACTGCAATCTGGGGGAGAGAGACTCCATTGAGAGCTTTTCAAGAAACTTTCAACACATGCTGCACAAATTTGTCAAGTGAACTGAAGCCTGTATGGATTCAAGTGCAATTTTTTGAGCGAATGTTAAGGATTCTTATTTTTGAAAGAGCAATTGCCTAAATATGGCATGTATGTATTTGAAAGAAAAGATGTAATGCTTGGAGAAGAAATTAATTCCTTTTATGCCAAACAGGTTGATTCAGTAAAGGTCTAAGAATTAAAATAACTTTATACATGAGTGAGCCTCTTGCATTAAACAGGATTATTCATGTAAACAAAGTTTCTCAGGGAAGTAAGGGAGCAGGCAAATACAGACATAAACAGGACCACTCTCTCCATAGCTTGTTAAGAGAACAGTTAAAATGCTTGAAAATAAATGCTAACAAAAAGCAGTTTTGTCAGAGTGTATTATGATTTATCCTAAGTACTGTCTCCTCTCATGTAAAGATAAATGCCACACTCAGTGCCAATTCTGTAAACAACTTCACGTTGCTGCAGAAGATTTCAAGCAATATGACTCCAGTTCCTCCAGCAACAAAAATGGCCAAAATACATTTGAAGGTAATTCTTTTGTGTCCACGCTTTGTTTTTATTTGTATTCCTTTAAGTTTGTGCTGTAGGGGGCTACTACTCCAAGGTATCACTGGTGGGCCTTCGTTCTATGGCTTAACTGTGACCTTTGCAAGACTTTCCAGATAGAATTAAAATTATTACATTCACGAATTGAACGAAAGAGGCAGTGGCTGGCAAGGATCCCAGTTATCTAAACACAAGAGGAATATGATAAATGTGTTCTCCTAAACTTTAAAAAAAACCCACAGTATCATACCTTTCTGCGGTGTTTCCTTAGGTCGCTTGGCTTAGATTAGTAACAAAAGCAGGAGTAAACAAAAAAATAAAAAAGAGATTAATACATCTTGTTTTAGCATAACAAAATGCCACACATTCGTTCTTCTCACATTCAGAAGTGGGAAGTGGAGATTACATAATAATTATACAGTTGGTATCATAACATAACATAAGCCCTCAAAAATGGGTTATCTTATGAATATGAACAGGCTTCCTCCAGAGGAGGTTGATGTCCCAAGCTTGCCAGTGTTTTAAAGGTATTTGGACAATGCCCTCAATAACGTGCTTTAACTTTTGGTCAGCTCTGAAGTGGTCAGACAGTTGGATCACATGACTGTTGTAGATCCCTTCCAACTGACATATTCTATTCTATTCTATTCTATTCTATTCTATTCTATTCTATTCTATTCTATTCTATTCTATTCTATTCTATTCTAAATATGCCATTCTGGGAAAGCAGTTATTTTTCATAAAGTTACAATTCCCTTCCTTTTCAGAACATGGTAAGCTTATGTTAGCACTTTTTATTTTTGGAGTTTCATATAAATCCTTCTACTACCTCCAAAACACAGAGGGGTTTTTTTGTAGTTTTATCTAGTATTACAATTGTATTGGTATCTCACCAAGTATAAACACAAAATACCATCAACAAATATCACGCCTGAAAAATGGGTATTTCTCTCCTGTTATCCCATCTTAATTTGACTGGTACTTTCAGTCAATGGATAAAAATTCACACACCTTCTATACTGCGGCATTGTTTGGCATTTGAAGGCTGCTAGAACGTGTCTTGTTCAAGTCACTTTTCATTTTTATTTTTAGTAGATGTTTCATTCATTCAAGCAAAGCTGAAGAAACTCTGCAGAATTTATTTACAGCATGGATCCAGGCTGTGGAATCGCATGCAGTACTGCTCCTCCAGCCAATGCCTACAGGGTCATTTGGCAATTTGGGCTCTAGACATCAGACAATATACAGAGCTCTTCCCAACTTGAAGCTTCCACTTAGATGATGTCTGATAGCCTGTTGTGTCTGTCCCCAGCCAGTAAGGAGAAGGAGATACTCAATGCTGAGCTCCTGCTGAAACAGTGCAGGGCAGAAGTACCCTGAAATGGTTGATGAGGGTGACCACAGCTGTTGGCTGTGCTGCTGAGCTTGCAGTGGGGTGCTACTTCTGCAGCTTATGATATGTCAAGAGTTCAATTGCAGCTCATACAGACACATTCGTCTGAGCTTTAGCACAGCAATTGCTGGATGCCAGTGAGGCCATGGCAACCTGAAGTGCAGAGGCTATGCTGTCATTTTGTATTTGAATCTGATGAACCTACTGACCCAAAGCTGCCGTGTCCAAATGAAGGCAATCAGGCGGTGTAGGTATCTGCTTGAGGGTCAGTTTAACCACTGCCATTTATCTGTAGCCAGACTGCTTAGTTTAAACAGCTGGTGAAATGGAGCTGAAACGCATATTTGAGAAGGTGCTGTTCTGGAGAAATAGGTGGCACCATGGCAGCCCGCACACCCACCTCCTCCATAATGGTCTGTGCCAACAATTTTAACCCATCTCCTCCACAATGGTCTGTGCCAACAACATTTTAATTCCTGCTGTTCAGCAGTAGGAACTGGGGGCAGCAAAGAATCAGTATCACAGTCTGGCACAACTGCCAGCCCTGACCTTCTCTTGCAGTAAGAAACCTCTGTTTTTAGTTCCCAAGAAGGCAGCAAATACCATTCTAAACTGAGAGGGGTAGAGGTGGATATGAATAGTTGCCAGTTCCCAGGAAAACGGAGTACTCAGCTAGATGATGGTAGACCGAAGTCCCTCCTCAACCGAGCAGAATGAACACCCAGGCTCCACTCCCAGCTGTTCTTAGCAACCTTCTTGGCTAGGACAGTTAATTTCTGCTTTCTGATTGAGGTTAAAGCTTGTTTCCCCTCTGCTGAGAGCCTCCAGGGGGAGCAAGTGTTGCTGCTTCCCAGGAATGGACCACAAGGGGACATTAGTGACATTCAGATTATCAGAGAAATAGGAAATAAAAGATGGGGTTACACATATCTTATTCTCCTCCCTGTATGTGGAGATCAGCAGAGTGGGCTGCTTTGATTCTCTCTTAGTGCTTAAAGGGATGAATTCACGCAGGCTCCAAATTGGTTTGTAGCCCACATTGAACACTGCATGTTATCAATACTCTTACCAGTCCCTACTCTTATCAATATCAGAGTTGTACATCTTGAATATGTTAAAACATACTACCTTCCTGTACTTGACTGTTGCTCTGTTTATTTTGTCTAGGACCAAAATTAATTTTTTTTGCAAATCCCTTTTCATGTCGAACCAGACATTTCAGACTATGTCTTCAAAGGAACAGTAATGTTAGAAATGCTTTGCATGATAATTTGATGGGTTACTACCTATTTATGTGTGCTGCTTCTAATGCTGAAATATATCAGTTAAATGAATTATTGGAAAACAAAGTACTTACCTCAAGTGCTAGATATACTGTAATGAAGAATACATAATAAAATGCTGCAAGTACAAAAGAGTATACCAAATACAGAAGTATATTCAAATTATCATATATATGAAGTAGTAGAAGGTTTTAATGTCTTTAGACATTTTTTGAGGTTTAAACACCAATAGTCCCACAGACTACTGTGTAATAACGGTATCACCACAGAGCATTTCATTAGAAAACACTTTTTACATATAAATAAATTACAGTAATTCCAATGAACAGTTCTGTTTCTTACTAATTCCACTGCCTGTGTGCCGAAGGTCCTTGATCCTCAGATCATTATGTCCCTGGTAGATCATGCAAGGTTCAAAAACACAACAACAAAACCCCAAACCACCCAAATTTCCATATTCTAGGGAAATTTGATATCAGTATGTATGATGAAGAGGTGAATAAAGAATTAGAGAGATGAGCCATTCATACAGTGAAAAGATACGTATTTAATACTAGTAATATCACACCTAAAATTGACATCACAAAGTTTCTTACCAGTGTCATAACCCCCATTCTGTCCATCTCCCTGGCTGGACTGCGAGGGGTGAGTTTAGGAGTTGAGTGTCCACTGGGAGGAGATGAACTTGCAAGTGAGGATGCTGTCACTGAGCCAGTAATGGATGTACCTTGGTGGACTCTGGCTAGATTTAAGCCTTCCAGACTCACGCTGGCCACTCTGTTCTCTATCTCTTCGGCACGCAGTTCTGTCGACTCTTTCTCTTCTTGGATTAACCTTGTTAAATAAAAGAAGAACGTGGTTCTATATTTCTCTGCATACCCCAAAAGCAACAGTGAAATCTGTTTTCTTTCAAATGAGATTTGAAAGTAAAAAGATGATGAATATACTAGATCAAATCCAAAATAATATTGAAAAGAGTATTTTTTAATCACCAGAATTATAACATTCTTTTTCTTAATTCCTCCATCCTCAAAAATTGTTTGAAGAATCTACCCAACAACAAGACTTGACATATGACATTTCAGGAAGACTGGTTTCTTCCTTTGCAAAGAAGACAGCATAGGGGAGGGGGAGTTAATGATATGATTTACCATAGGAAACTAATTCCAATCTTAAGTTGGCTTCATCTGATTTTCTGTTTCTAAAGCATGAACACAAATTTAAAGTCAAATGAAATTGGGCCTTTAAGAAGCGAATTGCTAAGATAATCCATATTAATAAAACAAGAGTACATGCAACAATTTGTCTGTGTCATCCCTACAAATTGATGAAAAAATGACAGTTGTTTCTAAAGCATTGAGTTAAGTGAATTTCATTAAAATAGCTCTCTTGTTAATAAAAAAATATAAGCTTCTTAAACCCATATAGCCTCAATAGGATGCTTCCACTGAGTTCTTTAGTTTATGTTTCTAATTGTGATTGCACCTAGAATGATCAAATGAGTTTAAAATGAAACATTTCTTTATAAGTCTTTTGCCCATAAACCCGTGTTAGGAGGAGTCTCTTTTTCTGTGAAGAGGGGGAAGAAGTATGGGTAAATGAGAGAATACAAAGTTTGGGGAGGCTGAAATTGTGAACCAGGTTTTTCTGAGTGAAATGAAGTATGATAAATGAAATGATAATACCTTGAAAATAGAAACCTACAAATTCATGTGCTGTGATAAATCTTCTTCCCTAATACCCATTTCAAAATTTCTATAAAATGTCTACAGCTCCTTCTGAAACAAGGCACGGAAGGAACTTAAAAGCAAATTATAATTTGAAAGGGAATTATAACAATCTTTTTAATTTTAGTAAACTACATTCTGAATCATCTTGTATAATAAAACAAATCTAAGGCAAAATACATTCTGGATCTCTTTTGATATCTCCAGTCATTTGATAAACTCTTATAGTATTTGAAGGAAAAAAAACACAACAAAACAAGAAAATGGGAAATGCAGTACAGTTTATAAGACTATCCTTGTAGAACCATTTTTCCTGAAACATATTAAAAAAAATAATACAAAATTAGTTACCTGGTTCTTTAATAATGACAGTGATGGTAGTGAAAGCCTACACTTCAGTATACAATTATCGGTAGGGTAAATAAACTGCTCTCAGTGGACCTCTGGCAAAAATGGCTATATACAATGCGCATCCTCATGTCCTTTTTAAGATAAAACTACCTAACATCTAAATCAAGATCCTGTGTTAAGTAAAAAAATGATCTAACTAAGGATGGCACAAATAATGTCCCACTGTCTCACCTGCAGGTACAATTTCTTGTGAAAAGCTTTTACTGTAGTACATAGTTACTTGTTAAATTGCCAAAACGCTAGCATTTTTTAAAACAAATGCATTTTTTGCATCTACAGCTTCCTCAACTCATCACAGTACTGACTTCTTTGTAATAATAGAAAATATAGATAAGATTCTCTCTTTTACATATACTGTTTTAAGGAGATTTACCCTCCCAACAACAAAATTTCTTTTTCAGTCCCTATATTGACAGCTGTAATAAATAGCAGAGTAATCCTATCTAAATGAAGAAATTCTGGGAGTAGTGAAAACGCAAAGCTGTAGATCTATAAATCTTCCCTGTGAACAGAAGTTAGTCAGATTCAATATATTCTAATAGATTTCTCCCTTTACAAGTTACCTTGCTCAGAGAATAACTGAGATCTGGCAAAAGGTAATCTGGTTTTGATTGTATTTCTAACTACAGTCTTTTCATCTATAGTATTACCAGAAGGTCAGTAATACATTTAGCATTCTCCTTCATCTCCTCCTAGAGAAACAATTGTTAATAACAGCATGTTTTTCATACACCAAGATTTTAAAAATTACCTTTCCTGAAAAACATGTAAGAATGCTTTAAGCCTAAAACATGGCTTCATTTATAAACTCACTTAATTAAAATACATCATTGGCTTCTCTATCACTCCATTAAATCTGCATAGAAATTATTAAGATACATACAATTCACCACTTATTTCCAAGCGCTATAACCCAACTTGGAGCATGAAAAATAGTCAAACCCATGATTTAGAAAACATGTCTTAGAAAACCTGGCTTATATGAAAAGTTACATAGGAATAATTATCAGAAGAAAGCATGAAGAGCACTGAAATAAAACATTTCTGATAGGACGTCATCAGTGAGTAAGAGGAGTCATGCAGAACAGTGAAAAAGACTTTGAAAAGAGGACTATGAATAGATTTCTGTCAAACCTGCCATGTGTTGGCCTTCTCTAATGTCTCTTTAATTGCGCGGCAGTTCTTCACTAGGAACATTTTTTGAAGGACATTTCTATGTCTCGGAAATGAAGATGCCATTGTTACCTTCACACAATCAATACTCTCATACGAAAAGTAGACACATTATCAATCGTTTAAACGTACAAGTGGTTTCCTAATTGTTATGAATGGTACCTGAACTCATGCACTAAAGAAAGTTTGAAGCTGTAATCATAAGTGCATCACAGCTGGTTCAGGCTACATACCTGATCTCTTTATTGATTGCATCGAGCTGCTCCTGAAGCATCATGGCCAGAGTCTGGGCATCAGAATGGCCACTTGGTGACAGGAGGTCCATGGAGCTGAAAAGTGTTTCTCTATCATCATCATCGATGTCAGACATTTCAGTGTCACTTTCAAATGGATGGCTGCTCAAAACGCCAATCTGCTGGGTCCTATTCCACTCGTGATCCCCAAGTGATTTTACCTGAGCAGGAATGAGGGTGTACATGGCTTATTCCATGGAAAAAAACTGCAAAGTTGAACTTCTATA
Organism: Limosa lapponica baueri; assembly: GCA_002844005.1. Lineage (NCBI taxonomy): Eukaryota > Metazoa > Chordata > Aves > Charadriiformes > Scolopacidae > Limosa > Limosa lapponica. The sequence goes on from KZ505635.1 coordinate 2,963,729, forward strand.
AAATGGGAAAGGAAAGCAACTAACATTTAAGAAAACTTATTCAAGGATTAATTCTCCATTAATACTTTAAATATTATTGCAAATGACGTAACATATTTTCACATAATTTCTAATACATAATTTCTAATGCATAATTTCTAATCAGGAAAATTTACATAAAAAGATACCTAGAAAAGACAGACAGTCAAGTATGCTTAAACTTTGATGTCTGAACTCCAACTGTTTCCGCCTTCATTTTAGTACAACAGTAATCTTGTCTGAGTGTGTATGGAAAAAACCCTGCTAGTTGGGTTTGGGTTTTTCTGTTTAGTGGGTTGTTGGTTTGTTGTTTTTCTGGAAATACACAAACTTAAACTTAACAGATTGAAATATATTTCTTTATCAGGGAATATATGAGAAGAAATTGGGGATTAACCTTTGGTTCATCTCTGCGTATGCCCATCCGGCCTCTTCTAGGTCGCCTTATCACTTTAGTTGACCGATAATCAGCCTGGCTATCAACCAGTGAGCCCACAGAATACCTCAGTTCTGCTGATGTGTCAAGGTGAGGCCTATAAGAAGAGACACAGAAGTAGACTGAGAGTGCAATAGTAATAATAGTAACAAAAACAATCCAATGACCTTCAGTCTAGAAACACATAATTTATTTGTTTAAAAGAAAAAATATCTGTATCACAGAATAAATGACAAAAAAAAAAACACAAAAAAAAAATCACTTAAAAGTGAAAACTTGAAATCATATTATGAGGAAATTAAGGAAGAAAACAAACAAATAAAACCTTTTAATTTTCCAAATGTATAATAACAATTATCACTCAAAACTTTAACATGAAAAACCAAGCAGATTTTTAGGACAAGATAATTAACTGAACTGACTGCTGAATGTACTATCCTTTATATTTCCCTTCCATTGCTTTCCTGAATAAATATGCCTGAGGTTGCTGTAAGCATATTACATGTTCATGAATAAGTATATCTATAACACTTTCCTACTGTAAGTCAGTGATCTGCATTATGAATATATTAGTGAACTGTCCTGCAATATATAACATTGGTTATGAATGATTCATCTTTATTTGATGATGCTTTTGAGAGTTTTAACGCCCAATTTTTCCTGTACTCTTGGTAAATCTTGGGACATTGTGGAGGGGCATATACATCATGAATTCAGCATATTTTTTCTTGGTTGCAGACAATGGTCCTTGGTCAAACAGCAGCAGTAAAAGTTCCCTGCATGGTGCAATAGAAGCTTCCTGCCCATGAGGTGTCACAAATCAGAAGACCAAAGGCTCCATGCACCACTTAAGCATTCAGCCACAGCAGTGAAGACCTGAACGATTTATAGTTCTTAACACATAAGCAATCTCTACATAAAACTATATGAATAGCATGATTATGATCATTTGTAGGAAAATGAAATTTAACAAATACTAGACTGATAAGACAACTAAATATGTATTTTTTTATAGCAACTCCTAAAAAATCTCTGACTTTTTATTATCTATGAGAGCATAAAATGAGAGTTTGATGTTGTACTTACGTTGTTTAAATCTTTTTTTTAAACTTGGGAAAAATGCTTACAATCACAACTTATAGGGTTCACAGCAATATTAATAACTAGCTATGAGAAAAAGAACAGGCATAAATTTTGTTTTTAAACACTTCTCTCACTTTGAAAAAAAAACTGTTCAAGAAAATGATGGCTTTAATACTAGACATAAAAAAGCTAAGAAAGAGAATGTCTGCTATCGAAAATGAAGGAAAGAGTACAGAAAACCACATATATCTATGCTGAAAACTGTAGGCTGTAAGCGTGACTGTTTTCCTGAGCTCTAGTTCTGTGTTTGTTTCTAAACACAGAGATTCACTTTTCCCTCAAGAGCTTAATTTGAATTAAAACACGCTCATACCTGGAAGACTGAAATTGCAAACATCACTTTAATAAAGTTAAAGTCAAGATAAAATATTACAATTGTGGTGACAGCTTATTGTTAAATAGGAAATGCAAAAAGATCATGGAAAAACATGAAAGCCTCTACTACAAGCTGGTTTGACAGAGTGGAATGAAGAAATGTAATTACTGTCTGGTATTGTAAGTAGTGTGACAAATTTAAAATAATAATGGAAGCATCTCAAGCATGAATAGAGTTTGTTTTATAAAAAATAAATACATGTCCTTTTCTGAGCAACCATTAGTTTATACTCTCTTACGCTTCCCATCATGCCTGATAGGAACTTCCATAATATTAGAAAAATTATGATTTTACCTTTTAAAAAATTTTATAAAATGCATTTTTTTCATTATACCGATAAGAAAACTTAACAACTGGTGGCCTACAAATCTCCTAAGACCTCCCTCTACAACACCAGACAATAATCTTTTGGGGTTTTGTATGTTTAATTTGTCTGTATGTTTCTCATCTGTTATACAGTAAACCATTTAGGGCAATGACTGTTTTTTATTTTCTGTGTTTGTACTGTATTTCCTGTAATAGATTTTTGCTCTGACAATTGATATTACTTAGTACTCGTGCAGCAAGTTGGCAGGAAAAAAGAAACAGCCCCGGTTCCAGTCTCTGGCAGTAAATTCCTATCTGTTGACCAGCTTCATTATTCTGCTGAAAGAAAAAACTCCTGCAAATACCAAACTGAATATGGGCTAAGAATAATAAGTATTTAATGCTAATAGCTCTTTATTCCCTGAGGTGATGTCATGGAAGGGGAAATATACTGTTTTAGGGAAACATTAGACGGCTTATCAAGTTCAAACAGACACACTTACACTCCCAAAGGAGCAAAAATTTGAACGGTTACAAGCATCACATTCTGAATTTCAGCAATTTACACTTCACCATGTATAGAAAAATATTATTTCATGAGATGATAATAGGTTGGGGGAGAAACCATGTCCAGGTACTGAGCAAGATGTCTGAGGAAACAATGGGCAGACAATACCCAATGCAAGCAAAAAAACTATCCAACAAGAATAACTTTAGAGGATTATAGTGCTCTGAATTCAGTCGTGGTCCATGAGCTATGGCTGACAGATTTAAAAGTTAACGTGTTGCTTATTATGAAAACAGGATATGGAACACAATTATGAATAAAGTAATTTTATTTTGAGGGATACTTTTAGGCAAGAAGGACTGTCTGTCTAGAATTATAAATTCATTTCAGCCATTGGTAGCTACTTCTATGGTACCTGTCTCACTATTGTTCCCATATTGCTTTTCCACCATAAAGAGCATAATGTTTAATGTCCTGTTACAATATATTCAGAATACTGCTTTCATCTTTTTAGCTGAAGATTGGTGGTCTTCACAGATCTTCACACACTAAGCAAAGTTGAGTTATTTCTTGTTAATAAAAAATAATTATTAGATTTACTTGACAGGATAAATAAGATCAGAAATACGCTGATTAGTTTCAGCATTAAAGATAATGGTATCAATTTTATTATTAGGCTCTCTTGGGAAAAAATGAGTATTTGAATATACTTTTGAAAACATTCCACAATTTAAAAGACCTTCCTTAATCTCAGTAATATTTCAGTGTATACTTACTGCTATAAGGCCCCGTTTACCTAGAAAAAGGTGAAAAGCACCAGTAATAATCACTGCACAGTTTTTACATTTTCAAAGAAATATATGATATTTTTATGTGTTGTCTGAACACATCGCTGTTGTAAAGACTTGACACTTATATTTATGTTCTATTTCAACTTAAAGAGAGGAAAATTTTGTCATTAAATATTACCTTGACAATGGGGGTTCGATTAAAGAACCAGCCCTCAATTTCATTTGATCCAGTTCAGCTCTCAGTTTCTCAATTTCTTCGGCAAGTCTTTCCTGGAAATGAGGATAGTAGTATATACTTACTTGCGATAAAAAATACATTTAGTTTATGAGATACTGCTCTTGTAAAGCTAAACAAGTAAGATAAGATACACTGACTATAATAAGAAAAGGCACTGAACTCATTCAAACCTCATTGCTAATAAGACATAAGCATCAAGAGAAGCTTGTATGGTACTCTACTGTTTTCCACTAGCTGGAATTGATGACAGGGCAGGTTGGTACTTGAAACTCATTTTTTTCTTCTTATACAACTAGGGTGAGGAAAAGAAGAAGCAGCACTGATTTGGGCACACCCTTAGTGTGCAACACGTCATTTGCCCTTCAGAGTCAGAGATTGTGTCCTGGCCTTTTACTAATAGAGACACAGACTTAAAGACAACTACATTTTATGTTTCTTGGTGAACTACTGCTTTAAAGCTTATCCCTGGGAGTTGATGAACCGCCAGTATGAGGTGCTGCTGGTGAAAAGTGACAGAGTGCCACAAAAATTGGATTTTTGGAACCAACTAACAAAAAGACTATTGCCAACAACCACTACGGAAAAAAGAGCTATTCACAAATTGTACAAATAACGATAGTCTACTAATAAAATGAAAAGAAATTAAAGGAATTTAAAGCAAATTAAGAGAGAACATGGGATGAAAAAATAACCCATTTTATTACATTTATTACAGCATTTTACACTATTTCTGGGTTGAATGGAGTTACTGAGATGACTTGGTGGCTACTCCACTTGCATTATTTGCTAGTTATTTAGAGATTATTAATATCTGGTGATATGTCCACCTATCTGAAATTGCTTCATTGGTTCCATCATCAAAGTGGAACAAATAAACCATTCAAAGTGGGAACTTGGAAGCTCTGGAGTCAGACAGATGTTGTTGTGTATGAAGAGAATTCATATCCAATTAAACAGAGCAGTAGCGGAGGTGTTCTATTTATTTCACTTCCTACCCTCAAGCAAGAATCAATAAATATAATAAATAAACATATCTTTGCAAAAATAGCTGCGATAAAAATGTAGATTTTTATACCAGATTTTTCATCTTTGTCAAGAGTTGATATGTACATTGAAGCCAGAAGACAGATTGGAATAGAGCCACTGTATTCTCTTTTACTTTAACACTTTTAAAACAATAAAGTTATGCTGTAAATAACATTGGCAAAATACCTTATTTACACAAACAAAATTGGTATCCTTAATTCAGGTTTAGATTATCTGGTAGCAAAATGATAGAAACTTTTGTTTCAATTGATACAGCTTTAGAAATGTCCTTTTTGTCACCCAACTTGATGGTGAAATATGATAGTTTTGCAACAGCTGAATCACCTTATATATGTATACTTAGGTAGTACAGCACAGAAAATTTGTTTAAAATGCCCTACAAACTCCTTTTTGAGACTTTAATCTCTCTGCTTTTCTATAGTTTATCTGAATGTAGAGGAAAATAATTTATTTTCCTCTAGATACATCTAGAAAAGATACACCTTTTGTTATTTTTCCCAAAGTTCTTGATTTTGGATGTCATATGATATAATTATATTAGTATCAAATGGAGCTATGCTTTTTAAATTCTATACAATCTCTTTCAAATTTGATTTGATACATTACAAAAACACTTCTGTGAATCTGAAGGCAGATACATTTGTGTATCGTACTGTGCTCAGGGCAAGTATAACTTCAAAACAAAATCTGAATATTTGGGATTGGAATAAGTAGTTATAATTAATTTGACTGATTCACTGAACAGTATTAGGGGTTAATTTGCAATGAACTAAAAAGCCTATATACTGTCAGCTATATTTAGCATAATACCACTGCACCTGTTAAGAAGAGTTGCATCAAATCAAGAAATTGCATTCTTCAATATGAAAGTGTAACCAGTTATGCATACATTTCTCTTAAGCAGGACTTTTTCAGAATTAAAAGTGATAGAACAAAAATTCCAGAGCCAGTAAAATCAACATGAATTTTGGTACTGAATTCCTGAGGCTAAGATCTCAACCATAAACTTAGCTCAGAACAACTGTTAGAGACCCTCAAAGGCTGGTTAAGACATCTGGGTGATTAAAAGAATTATCATTGATCCTGGGAAGATTTTACATGCTAGTTGGATAATTAATATACCACATACATATTTGCAAATAATAAATATATAACTTTTGATAAAACCAGATAAAATCACAGTAATTTTTAGTACCTTGTCATGTAAAGACTCTTCCAGATTTTTCCTGAAACTTTCAGATTCTTGAATCAAAACATTCTAGGAATAAAAAGAAACATTAAAAAAAATGAAAAAGAAATTAGAGATATATAAAATACCAGCTATCATCATATACATGTAGCCTCTGTGTACAAGTTAGCAAAGTTCATATTTGCTGGACTTCAAAATTGAAATCCTTTAATGCTTCAATTGAGTATGTACTTAATTTAAAACACTGGAAATAATCCAAACATATAGGACCATGTTCTATCAAGAACAGCAAAACCTTTGCATTTTCCTTGACCCAAGCAACTGTCACACTCTTACACAACTATTTCTTCCAGGTTCTTCTTTTGTCAGCCCATTTCTTGCTTTGTAAGACATTTTATTTCAGTGATATAAACCAGAAGTACATCCTCTGGGAGGTTCTGAAATGTCCTTCTGAAAGGCACTGAAAGATTCCCCTCAGATCAAACTGAAGGGGAATAAGTAGAAGAGGGAGGCATAAAGGATGAATATAAAGGTCATGTGATTTGAATTTTGCAGGGCATTGTGTCTCAAATCACGGAAAACCTGTAAATAACATTCCCTCTCCAAGGGTAGATGCTCCTTCTCCTGTGGGGACAGCATTTAACTCTTCCCAGAGGAAGTGAGGTAAAATCAGCAAGTTAAGATACAGGAATGACAGCACATCCGAAACGTAGCCATTCCTCAGTTCTTGTCCACTTTCTCTCACTGCCTCATACTGTGTTGTGCACTGGTTCTTTACAAGCTCTTCAACAGAATCCCCACTGATAAAACAGGGACTCATAATATTCAGCATATCCAGTTCGCAGGAGTTCTGGAAAAATTCTTGAATTAATTGTTGAAGGAATAAGTTAGACCATATTTGTGACTATATTTGGTAACACAAAATCTGCATGATGCCTCTGTCATGATAAAAGTAGAACAGGTTTCACACAGGAGAATCTTTATCAAGCCGAACTTTACACTGCTGTTAGCACTGTACCTTTTCTTCAAGTGCCGCCATTCTCTCTTTTAAGTGTAGCTGCAGACGCTCATTGGATTCTGTCAAAAGTCTGTCTACAGTATCCGATAATCTTTTGTTGTGTTCCTCATTCATTTTTTCTCTTTGCCTTGCCTTTAATGTAGAATAGAAAAGACAGGTTGGTAGGCTCCAAAATTAACCAGTACAGACTTGTATCATTAAAAAAATAAAATAAAATTATGGTAACTGTATCCATTTAAAGAAATTCCACAGGAAATGTAATTACAGTTATTGATTAATGTATGTTCATTTTCGTATCAGCAGAATACTTTGAAAGCTACAACTAGCTGTAAACTAGTATATCAAGAGAGTCAAGTAAAGTGGGAAGATGCTGCCATCACTGCTATAAATAAAACATTTACCAGTAGATAGGTTTGTGTGCTGGAGTGCATAACGTAGTGCTATATTGACAAATTAAAAGAAGAAAAGTGCACAGAAGTTGTCTGCAATACACATACTCTTTGAAGCTCCTGATTCTTCTCTTCAAGTTGAGCTTCTAAGTGTCTCATACGTTCCTCAATGTTGCCATGTCTTTCTTCTGCCTGTAAAAAAAATAGACTCTTTTTGTAATTTAAGTGGCTTTGTAAGTCTTCATCTCAGTAAAGTTTAAAGAAAACATAAAGCAAGCTACTACTAACTGCAAACTTAGTTTTCCAAAAAGAAACTTTATTTAAACAGGCAGCTGAACAGCATTGCTTGAAATGTGTCAGCTACAAAGGCCTGTTACATCCAAGCATCAGCAAAACATTGGAGTTATTTATGAGCAATGAAATCAGCCAAATGTAACATGCAGACTGTGCATGGTTTGAACACAAACCTGCCATCGTAAAATTGTAAGCTCCTGAAGCACTGAACTGCACGATGGTTGATTATCAATAAAAAAAATAATAAAATCAGTTAAAGAAAATGAAAACAAATCAGATGGATTCTATTTAGCAATAGAAAGTAAAGTCCAGTAGGACTACCTTCCTACGTATGGAGATCATTTCTTGTAGTTTAGCTTCCATAACATATTGATAATCATCAGATGAGGTAGAAGAGGTTGGATCAGACTAACAAGTCAAGGAAAAGGAGAGGGACAAAATTGAAAAATCAGAACTAAAGACACTGACACTGAACAGAACACAGCACAGAATGCTTAAAAGAAAAGTGTGACTGAAAATTTAATACTTTTAACTGACAGATTTTTACGTGGAATAAACTACACTGATACTTGGTGAATATGATGCAGTTGATGTGGAGAAACTAAAAATAATGGAATGCTAAAAAAGCTATCAACCTACACATGGAGGTTCAAGGTTAGTGATGGCTGGCTGATGACATATTACTACAGAGTGGATTCAAAGCAATACTATCTAATCTAATGGGTTTTTTTTGAATTATGGCAAACTAAAGACCAGAATAGGACTCTATGAGGCCAATGTCATAAAGTCCTTTATAATTCTTCTGTCATTTTCTAGGAATGAAAACAATGCATAAATACTAAATTAATGGATTGGTCAGTTACAGAACTGTGCAATGTTATGGTACATTCCCTAATTTCTAGAAAACAGAGAGAACATCAAAAGAGACAAGGCTCAAGCTTAAGTATTCCATTTTAGAATACACTACATAAGCCCTTTCATCCAAATAAACAATATAGATTTCATCCCTTTGAAAGGATCCACCCTGGTGGATCTCTTTGGAAGACCAAGGTCATCAGATAAAAGAACAACCTATAAATAAAAATTCATTAATGTGAATGAAAAGTCATTACTGAGTACAGAAATGGTAATCCATCCTAAGATTCATTTCTACTTCTGACAGAAGTTGACCTAAATTAGGTCATTTATTGCAAAACATGAATATTCATGTTATTGTCATGTCAACAAGTCTTTGTTATAATTCAAAATAAATTAAAAAAGAATCCTTTAAAGAAAGGGAAATGCTATACTGGATTTGTTGCTATGGAAACAGGAATGTGCATAAGGTGTACAGACAGTGCTACTGATGACTGAGTTGTGAGCTTATGCTTGTCAAATGCTATTTCACTCTGTCAGATTTGTCCTCTCTCAAAAAGAAATCCTGAACTACATCTTTAGATAAGCAAACTTTAATATGTACAAGAAATACTAGTTTTACAACTGCATTTTTTTAGTAAGACTGTTTTTCTTACTGTTGTCTACCAATGTTTCATCATAATAATTAGGAATAGATACCACAGTAATTCCAGATGTACGTCATAACTTAAAAATACCCATAGCTTAAACTCAGTAGTATTATCAGGACCAAAAGATCAGACAGAAAACAAGACTGTGACCTGCATATGTATATATATATATAAAAGTAAACTGCAGCCTTGGATATGAAGATATCCGTATGAGAAAATCTTGGTTTTTTACAAATACAAGAATAATGCCTAATTTTGAAGATCAATGCTCTTTTCAGAGTAAGCATATTCACAAAACTCAGGTTCTTGCAAAATTTAAAGGAAAGTCAGTATACTTTGTAAATAAGCTCATTTAATAAGTGCCATTATTGTTTCTGATCATGAAGCAGGCATATTGTGGTGTATTTGAATTTATTCATTATCTGAAACTAGTTTGCCTATTTATTATGACTTGGACCAGTGACGATTCCTTTATGATTTTCTTTCTCTTATCTTTTAGCTTTACATATTAGTTTGGTTCAGCACATAAGTGCTAATGCACTGCCTCCTCTCCCAATTGGATAAAGACAGGGTTGAGAAAGTTAAGTCCCCGTGACTGCAGAAAACCAGATCCACAAAGTGGTCAAGCTTTATCCTCTTCTGTAGAAGAGATTTTGTTCCCCTTTTTGAGTCCTGGCTGCACTATTGGTTCAAGGCCTTTCCTTAATGTGTCTCCAAGGGTCAGGGGAAGATTTGAAATAATCAAAGCTCTGAGCTGATGATGGAGAAGGCTTAAGCAGATCTATCTTTTTGAAACTGTTTTCATTGAGGGAGATATAGAACACATTGGGGGTATCATCCCACAAAATTAAACTACTTAGAAGCTTCATTAGCTGACTGCAAACTTTAAAAGTGAGTTACTTAATCTTCACTGCTTCTATACTCTTAATTGTAGGTTAATGCAAATTATGAAGATACTGCAACTAATACTTCTAGGTTCAAAGGGGATTTCATTTAGGTCTTCCGATATGTGGTGTTGTCTGTCTTAACCTGTCCTTGAGAAGCCAGTCTAGCTAACTATATCATTTACATTTATTTTTCAAACTAAAAAATAGATTTTTAGTCCAAACCATGCCATACCTTATTCCTTAGCAGGAAATACTCTTTAGAGTGCATAAAATTATTGTGGTATTAGGCCTAACTATTATTTGGAAGAGGAGGAGGAATAAAATTATTGTCAGAATTATGTATGTTAACTGAATTCTTCTGTAGAAAGCACTCTTGAAAGAACATGCTGTTCTCTTAAGATTCTTATAGTAATCTGATTCTGTTATTTCATAACTTTCTATTGCTTTAATAATTCACTAAGGCATTTAAGATATATAAAAATCTTTTTGCATGGTAATTTTCAGTTATTTCACTAAGAATATTAAAATGTTGATAGGAACATCCTTCTTAAAAAATCCTCCTGAATGTGGCTCAGAGAACCTCTACTTGATTTTCAAGCATAAAAGGAAACAGACCACATCTCCCCATTCATCTCCCTTTACATCTCTTGGTAGGATAAAAAGACTCTAAAATTCATTAAAATTCACTATGCCTTAGAATCAAAACTAACGTCATTACTCTAAACATTTAAAATGTATCTGAATATTTTATGTTTCCTTTATCTACGTGCATCTCATTTGTTTGCTCCTAAAGTGTTAGTCTGTATTACTCTAAAAGAATCAAATTATTTTATAACCAAGACATTAAACAACTAGGCTCAACTGCTTTTCCGGCAGAGGACGAGCACAGGTGTGCAGCCTTAGTACCTACCCTGCGTTCTAATGCTATTTAGGGTTTTTAACCACTGGTTCCTACATGCCAAAGGCATGAGCAGCTCCTGCAGCAGAGATATGAATCAAAAGAGTGCCCTCTGTAAGGGCTGGGGAAACATAAACACACATATGTATTCCATATTTCTCTCACTTCCAGAAACCCACCTGTAGGCAAGAGCTGCAGTAGAAAAGAGTAGCCCCTCCATCTCCTGGTCTGCCTAGCTGGAACACACCCCAAAACAAGGGTTTCAACACCTCTCATTGCCCTTTACACTGAGGAAAGCCCCAGGCTAGGTCTCAAAGAGACCTTCCAGACAAACACACCTATAGCGATTCACCTATTCCCTAATGGATTTGCAAACGCCTCCTGCACAGAATTCCCCAGGCCATACTGTTAGGATTGACACACCTGTGGTGGTTACCGTTTTTTGTTGCCCATGTGTGTTAGCTCCAGACATTCCCACTGGAATAGGCTCTTTGAGAGACTTGGGAGCCCACCATAAAAGCATTGAATGTCTTCACCTCTGCCCTGTGGTTTGAGGCATGAGGTAGGGGCTGAGACACCCGTGTTACTCATGTTCCCTTAGCAGAATTTCAGATACGTGTAAAACAGAAGGGACAACTGTGGACTCTGAGGCTCATCAACAGAATCTGGATTTCTTCTGACTTGCTTTGGTAAGAGTTAATTGACTTAAAAACTTTCCAAAGTGGAACTTTCATGACTACTTGCTTGGCAGACCTTACCCTACATTCTTCTTTTTCATGTATGACTTGCACGCCTGTTCACTAGTACTCTGTACAGAAGGATTAGTAAAACACATGGTGTGGTATTCAGTAACTAGCATTTAAAGCATTTAGCCAGTACATTCAGTTATAAATAGATTTGTGAAACTGTGCATCTTGGGCTGGATTAAAAATATATGGACAAAAACTAACAATGTCTGACCCCTATGAGATACCAGCATGAGTCTTAATGCTCACTTTGCACTCTAAATGCTATGAAATAGCAAGGAGACAGCCAGTATAAGCCAGTAATAGACAGGAAAATTTTTCTTTGAGGGAATACTGAAGCAGCTTGTATTATTGCTCTCTAACCCTGTTAAAACTCTGCTGCTGCTCCTACTGCTAATGCACCCACAAAAAAAATGTTGCTTTCATATCATCTGTTACTGTTGGCACTGCACATTTTCCAGGTCTTTACATCTTAGTTGAAAAAAAATCCATCTGAAGCAGAAAGCACCTGTACAGTACAAGTGCTATCATTTTTCTTCCCTATGCTGATCTGCAGGAACAAATCTAAACTTTTCTGACAGTACAAGCCAATTTCCAGTTTTGAGGCCTTGACTTCTGAACACCTGCTTTCTCCAGATTTCCTACTGTCTTCCCATGACACATGTTTTTTTGGCTATCCTTTGAATGAGTGAGTTATTCAAGAAGAAAGAATGTGTTATTGAATTGAGCTATGCAATTGAAGGTGAAAATAAGTGATCATGGTGACTGAGTCACAACAGCTCATGAAGTCATCAGCTACTCGTTCACATGCTCACTTCTAACCCATTACAAATGTGACAAAATATGTTGGCTTAAGTCACCCCTTTTTCTAAAACCCAACCTTTCAGTCACTAGACATCCACACAGTATTGTCCCTCCTTCATTCCCCCACTACCTTCTACGTCTTGTAGATTTAGTAAGTAACTCCTTCCATTTAGCTCTGTCAAACTTGCAACATCCATTTCCTCCTCCTAAGAGGACAAAATCTTCTGTGGAACGGGAAGCACACAAGAAGAGGGGTAGTTTAAGAAGACAGTAATGTGTTGTACATGTGACGTTGCCTTAGGCTTCCCTCTGCATAGAAGATTTTCTCTTTCCCTTCCCCAGAGAAGAGTTACCAACTTCCTCTTCCAGCTAACACATCATCTTCTCTCTCCCCCTTGTTCTCAGAGAGCTTTTGCCTTAACCACAGCCACTTATTGCAGGAGAACTTCTTTCCCCTCTTTGCATGCTTTCCACTGTGGACCTCCTTTCACTTTCTTGCAACTCCTTCCCTACTTAATGCAAACCATATCCCCACATAGTCACAAAACAAGCATTGTGTCCACTTGCCTCCAACTTTCAAGTAATTTTTTATCACCTTTAAAATAAGCTGAACGTGTTACTATGCTACATGTGGTTTATTATGATTATAGTTTCCTCTTCTCCATGTCAGTGCTTCTCTAGTACAGCTAAAAATCATTGTCAGTATTTTTGGTGACCTGTATACAGGAATGATGGAGTAAAATGCTGACTACTGCCTTGTGATCAGAGAAGTAACATGGTACCTCTGCTGCACAAGCACCCAAGGGGAAGAGTGACTACTGGTGGTAGTGAGTGAATGGAAGTAGGTGGATGCTGGTTGTCTCCACTAGACCCCTCCTTCAATACATGCAAGGAGAAACCATGTTTAACAGACTAACCATCTGAAGATTCTAGGTGCTCCAATGTCTGTCCTTTCTGAGGAAAATAAAAGTCTTATAGGATAAAGAAACATTTAGTTAATATTGGAGGGAGGTTCTTTCTACAACCAACTGCCTCTTCTCCAGGGCAGGCAAACAGACCGATACTGTGAAAGTGAGTACAAGGTGGCTCAATGAATCATGGCAATCTAAACCTTGGATGCATGCCGAGAGCTGTGCTACTTGTCATGACCAGACAGTTACCAGTGCAATGGCCAGGCAGGACAGCACAGTACATGGGATCATGCTGTTCCAGGTTAGTCTGCCACGAGCTGACTAACCCTCCAGTTGCTCACCCAATGGGCAGAACACAGTGAAAACAAAGCCAAAGAAAGTTCAAATGATTCAAGTAAATTTATGGATACTTATCTGAGTTCAATGTATTGTCCAAACTTTTGGAAGTTCACTCCTTATGAACTATTTTGGGCATGGGAAAGTAGCAAAAAACATTCACTAGCCCATATATATATAAAAAGAAAAACAATTTGTTTTAAAAACGTTGCCACAGAAGGATCTCATTCTACATCCTTCTTTTGCAGAATCCCAACCCAGATATATTATGAGGAAGGGTATAACAAATTGAATGCAGAAATGCAACATGCATATTTTAAACTTGGGTGGGTAGGGGAAAAAAATCACATCCAAATTCAGAATATGTTTGTTTTGTTTTATCTCCACATGTAAATACTCGGTCTTATATTTTGCCCACAGTTAAGCAGTCATTGTTTCCAGTTATCCCATACTATTTTCCTTTAGAAAAACATATAGAATATTAGGCTTAACTCACCTCTTTCATATGATTGTAACCCATTAATCTCAGAGAAGCCACTTTCATTGAGGTAGTACAAAAGAAAGGAGAATCAGTTTTGACTTTTTTGCAGCGCAGAAAGACTAATGGATTCAGGGGGCTCATCTTTTACTTAGTATACATGGACATGCGGTGACCGTAGCTCAGGTAGGTAGACTTAGGGTAGTTTCAAACCAGCTAATTTAAGGCCTACCAACAACGTGTATGCTGGCACAAAGCTCAAAGGCAAAAATTAATTAAGCATTATACAGCCCCTTAGGTAGGTCTTGGAGCTTTCACTGAATAGCTAGCATGGTAACAGTATACCAGCTGTCTAATTCAAAACTACTTAAGTAAGCTGCAGCGACTACAGCATTGTTCTTCGTTCCGAGCTACATTTATGTGATCCATGAAAAGTATTGGACTTTAAACTCCAGAGCTGTCAAACCAGCACTTTAATAAGCTCTCAGTTTGCAAAGATGTTATATACAATATATATAATTATTTGGCTTATTGGCCAAATTCTGACATTCTTCATGTCATGTATTCCAAGACACAAATTTAAATAAAATTCATTTTAGTTTTTCATGTAATCACAGAGAAATGAACAGAACTGGCATTACAGTTTAATGTACTTCCTAGAATTTCCCACTTGGCAAAAACTTTGATAAAGTACATTCAAGTGAAATGGGGTGGAGTATCAGCTCTGTTCACAGCTCTCTAACCACATCCCATGATATAATGTAAGACAAACGGAGATGTACACTGCAGCTTTATGGTCACAATAACAACAGTATCTCATGGTCCCTGAGTGCTCTGCATGGTTGAAATGGGATTTCTTCTTACAATATTTGTCATTAATATATGTTTAAGGAAAAATGCAGTTGCAAGAAAAGACATGCTTGAGACTGCAAAATACTTACTGGTGCCTAATTGCTGGAGAAATTATTCAGGAAAAATCCTCTTAAAATAGAAAACAGTATTTTTAAGCTACTGAGGGCATTACAATGTGTGATTATTTGTTGCATCAGAAACAACTGGAAAAAAAAGTTAAAATGCCAAGGGGTTGCTCTTATGTGCACCTCAGTTTTTATTAAAATGCAATGATATTTGTTTGGTATTCATGTAGCTCCCTTTTTGCTTATTCTTCTTTTTTTCCCCACTTTTTTCAGTTTCTCTTTCAAATTCCCACCCATTCATATAAACCTAAAGTGGACAGCACAAGATCTTGATTACTGAATAATGATCTTACCTTAATAAAATAAAAAACCCCAACCAACCATCAAATCCCCCAAAAGCTTCTCTTTCTTTCTACTTAACTAAAGTACTTAAGAACTGGACTTCAGTAGTGAGCTGCTCTGCAATTAAAACTTCACTATAAATAGAAAAAGACAAGAATTGAAAAAAAATTCATCAAATATAAAAATGGCTAGGCATATTAATAGCTAGAAACATTCCTTGGCAATACAGAAAGAAAAGCTTAGAGAAATCAGAATTATATGTAATACAATCTCTTAAATGCATTTTTTCTTTATTTTTCTGATTTTAAGAGATGAAGAATAAACATATTATCATTATACGTCTTTAGGAAGCTGATAATACCTGAGCTGCAGTATTAACTACATGCACACCTAAAACTATTACAGGCCAAATATGAAAACCACACTACTGAAATTTATTTTTATCTTCTTATTTTTTCTGCAAGAAAGCTGCTATATAATGAATTCATCAGAAAAACCAGTTTGAAGTCCTCTCAGGGTTTCACATTTATCTTTGCAAATATATGATACAAAGAATCATTCAAGGCAGGCCTTGTAAGTATGTACTGCAAGTTGCCTCCATTTGTGTTGTACAAATGATCCCAGCTGCCATTAAGATTTGTTTTTATAGCACTGACTGGAATGAAAATAACAGTTGTTTCATATATATCGTGTATGAAAATGTCCAGAACAACTAAGTACATGTAGGAATGAGACTTTCCTCCGCCCTCTCCTCTTAAATTAGAAACTATTATACAGTAAAATGAATCCTCCTAGGATAAGTAATGCTGATGTATTGGAAAGAAATTACTCCTTTGTAAATATAGTGTAGACTAACTTACAGATAACTACTTTTCCTGTTAATAAAATGCTAAGAATTACAAACACAGCGTTGAGACCATTCCTGGTTAAACTTGTGGCACATACTTATCAGGAAGCATTTTCTCCTTTCAAATCAGCTTGATACTACTTTTGTTTTGTCCTTCAGGTGAGGAATCAGGATGCAAATGAATGTTAAACCGTTGGACTTCCGAAGTGAACCTATTTCTCAGAGCAGTACCTTAGTCAGAGCCGCAATTCTCTGAGCCAGCTCAGCTTCCACTTCAGGTAAGGTTTCAGCCTTCCTCATCGTCTGCTGCAGCTTCTGCTCAGCCAGCTCCAGACGCTCTTGCAGTTGTCTGTTCTTGTCTTCCAACTGAAGGCCAAAGATAGGTAAGCATGTATAAGAAATAAAATCAGAATTAAGATTTCCCTTCAATTTTTTGGTACTGGTGAAGCGATCAGAACTCACTAGATAAGCATAGATACTCCACAACCTGGGAGAGTTTATTGGAAAGGTATTAAGCACATAAGCATGTAGGCTGCTGGTCTGCCTAATGAGTGATTTGAGGCTCAAGGATCATATGAAGGTGAAGAAAAAGAGTTGTAAAATGATACTAACGAAGGTGAGCAAAAAGGTCCTCTGATTGATGTGTTGTTTAACTGATCAAAATAAAAGTATTAATGCCAGTAAAATTAGAAATTTCTAAATAGAAATATTGGCTCCCTCTCACAGAGAAGTATGAGCTAAAATGGGACAGAAGGATAATTCCAAAAGGATGGAGTTCCCAGCAAAGCTTATGAACAAATTGCCAATTGCCAATTTTCTGAACAAATGCCAATCATGTATTAGGAAATGTTAAAACTGATAATTGTTGCTCAGCTAATTAATTCATGTTCATATATGTGGTAACCATTAAAGAGAAACAGAAGGACTTTTGACAACTGCAGTATTTTCTGGCCTCCTGAGATGCACCACATGATTAAGAGTTTTTTAATGGCTTGACAAGGGTTTCCTGCTTTCCTGTTCATTCCAAGCAATAGAAGACATAATGAAAAAGGAGTGTGCTTTTACATTCCTTTTTAATCCTTCAAAAGCATGAAAAGGTAGGCTTTTCACATCACAATGCTGCAAACAAACTTCAAGTCTGCCTGTATATATTCTAAGCCTAATTCTATTGATTACTGCTTTGAGTAGGTAGACCTCTGCAGCACAGCATGACTTACACTGGCAGTAATAAAAACTCTGAGATGCGGGTACCTTACTGTGTTTGGTGGTTTGTTTATTTTTTTCTAACAATTTAAGACACCTCTTAAAATAACCAAAGAAAGCCGGTATATGCCAGGGAGTTTGAGTTCTGATGCTTTAATTTCCTTGAAGAGGTAGTCACATGCATAAATATACACACATACAGAGGGATGTGTGCATATGTGTGTAAATATATCTGCATACAATCATAGAAGCAGAGATTATCAGATCATACAGGCTTATTACTCATATAGCATTTTATACTGTTTGAAGACATGATAGGTGAAAAAAATAAAGAAGTCTGATACTGAGGCTGAGGAGCAATTTTATCTTTTACAGTTTGAACTACATTAATTTCATGTTAGCTTTCAGCTTACATTGTATTCTTCAACTTAAAAAACGTTTTTTTTATGTTCACTTTACACTTCAGCTTTTGGAATCACTGTGGAAACAAAGGACCATGAGAAAAAACTGAATTATCATGTTATACTCTTTTCTAAAATATACTCACAGATAGTTTAACTATGCATAACTAATACATAAAATAATTAGAATCTATTGTATGCAAATTTTGGTCCTTCCTGCAGAAGGAAATTTCTTTTGCTTATACTGTTTTTAGGGTTTTTTTGTTGTTGTTGTTGTTTTTTAATTAAATTCAGAAAATTGTTATATAAGAAGCAAAGATAACCCTTTACTTAGGGGCTATGACTTTGTGCATTTATGAAAGACCCTATTAGTAAACACAGTTATTTTCCAATATTGAATGTAAGCATTGATTTAGTATTCACGGTTTTAATAGCTGATATGAAGCCTAGATGTTGAACAACTCCAGTTTTTTAGATTAAAAACCTGATCAGTTGATTAAAAATGAACAGATTAACATAATGGAAACCTCCTACTGTAGATCTGCCCCCTTTTTTGCATTAATTTTCATCATTTATGAGAAAAGGAACTGACTAATGCAGATACCGCACCTGACGTAGGATGGCTTCCTTGTTTGCCAGTTCATTTTCCAGCTTATCATTCATGTCATGTATGGAGGTGGATTCTCTCTGTGCACTGAGGTAGCGCTTCTCCAGCGTAGTTATTCTTTCTTCCATATCTTCCTTTTGTGCCATTGCCTAATGTGACAAACAAAATCATCAATAACCATGCATTAAAATGCTATATAATTTTATACTAGTTTAATTTTCATGCTGACAGTAGACAGGGATGTAAGGCATGCTCAGCAGTATTTTTTCTGTTCTAAAGTTAATTTATTTCCTTTGGGATTTCCTATAACTATGATATTTAAAGTGGTAGCTGTTGAGTTGAGCAAACAGAAACAATCCTCACCTTTTGTATATTTTTCTAGTTTCTATACTTTTCAGTGCAAAAATCCAGAAAATGTAGCTCACATTTACTTGTTTGCTTCTTAAACAACAGTAGTCATAATTAGAAAATAGAAAAATGTTATAGTTACGTAATAGTAGAAATATAGTACAGTGATGTGGGGAAAAAATATGTATGCATGTTTCTGCTCTTATTCCTGGGTCCTACTAAAATTTTCTGCAGAAGTGTATGTAGCAGAGAGCTGGTAACACGTCCTGAAATTTCAAGAAAACAAGTGACCACAGTTTTGGATACATAACAAAACCGTAACACATGGGTATGTGATCCATACATGTTACGGATAAGGATTTGTTTAAAATATTGAGCTGTTTGTATTCACGTATTACAAGCTGACCTCACTGAAATCAATAGCTGTAATTCAGACACATTATTCATTAGTCTGTCTATTACATTGTTTAGTTCTCTTCAATTAGTTTTAGTGAAAGCAGAAAATTTTATTAAACTCATGTCTGGCTCACAAGAAGACTTACATGTTTCCACACAATCTTTCACAAGTAAAATATTTACTGATGAGCATGTCTTGCTGTTTGTTATATTACATTACGAAAGCAGTGTTGAAGTAAGTGAGGTTATTTTTCAAGTAAGACACAACAAACATATAACTTGATCCCAATAGCCAGTCCTAAAATGGACCATATCCAGGTGATCCTTTTGCATATTGCTGGAAAAAAACCCATAAAAATAGTAATTATGCATGGAATTCATTAAAATCACACAGAATAAAAATCTAATAATTTATCCAAGTTATGCAAACTAAACTGCCCTTCTTGTTTCAGGTATTTAATTTTCTGTATCGCGAAGACTATATTTTGTGGCCCTATGATACAATGAAGACAGGCACTTCCACCTTTACAAATACCTTTCCAGCTGATTTGGCACTGGTATTTGGTAATTATTCTACATGCAAGTGTATTTAGTGGCCACTTTGGTTAGAAAGAGAAGGGCTGAAAACAAGTAAGCCTGTACTTTGAGGGTGGCAACGCACTGGAATAGGCTGCCCAGAGTGGTGGTGGAGTGTCCTTCTCTGGAGACATTCAAAACCCACCTGGACATGTCCCTGTGCAACCTGCTCTAGGTGGACCTGCTGTGGCAGGGGGGTTGGACTAGATGATCTCCCTTCTAACCCCCACCCTTCGCTGATTCTGTGATTCTGTGATTCTGTAGCTCGGTGTAATGTGATTCTTAAGGGAGAAACAGAAAGTGGCAATCCTTGAAACAGCAATATTTATCAAAAAGCAAATGAGAGTGGAAATATTAGAGACCCCGAGTGATATAATGTAGCAGTGGTGGAAAAGGAGAAACAATTAATTTTTGTAACCAGATAAAAATGATACAATACTTTAAAAGAGGCAGAATACAATGATGGGAAGACACTTCAAGGCCCTCAGGCATCAGAAGTTACGAAGGACCATTTTCTCCAGAATACTAGAAATATCAGGTTAAATATATACATACATATGCATCTATATATATACACACACACACAAATCCATATGGAATACCTATGTTGTAGAAAGCAGCTCAACAGAAAGATAACTACTCTAATTTCGAAATAACAAAACAGACTCTAGAAGCTAGCCATCCACATATCTTGAGCCCCACATAACAGAAGATACCCTGAAGAGCACTAAGAAGCACTAGAAATTTAAGAGGAGGAAAGAAAAGGAAAAATTGAATTATATTTCCATTTATTGAGACAACATCATAGCATATTATAATGAAGTTACCACACAGGAGTAAATATTATAATTGATTATGTAAATAACATCATTTTATAAAAAATCCCAGGAGTTTTAAAAATGTACTTTAGACATCTCTATTTAACAGAGCTCATCTTAAAAACTTGAAATAACTGAAAACTTGCCAGAATGCACTCTAGTAATGCTAAACCACAAAGGAGTTGGCCTTCTTCCTACTAGAGTTGCACATATACACACCCACTTTTAAGAACACAGTTTTATAAAGAGATTTCTAGTACTATTTCTTAATGTAAAGTTTGTGCTTCCTATATACAAGGGCTTTTATCAGCGCTCAACTTGTGCTGCCCATATTCATTGGCCTTTATCAGTTTGTAGTGGGTATTGCAGGAATGACAGTCAAGAAATAGGAGGCAGATGTGGTGAACTCCTTACCTCTCTAATGTCTCTCTGATATTTACTGTTCATTTCTTCTGTTTTAATGAGCTCCTTTCTGGCAGTCTCTGCTTCCTGCTCTACCTCTCCCACCCGGGAAGACAGTGCAGCCAAACGCTCCTTCATCTGTGCCATTTCATAGTTTTGCTTTTCTAGTAGTTCCTGAAGTTCAACAACTTGACTGGCTTCATCATTTGAGTCTATGGAGCCATTTGATAGGCGCTGTTAACAGAGAAGTGACATTATTTATTAATTACCTCTTAATGTGGACTCTGAAGAATTTCTAAAACAAAGGTGATTTTTAAAATTACAAAAGCAACTAGGAAGCAAAAAACACAATAATTTTCATGGTAGATAAGACA
This sequence comes from Limosa lapponica baueri, assembly GCA_002844005.1. NCBI lineage: Eukaryota > Metazoa > Chordata > Aves > Charadriiformes > Scolopacidae > Limosa > Limosa lapponica. The sequence goes on from KZ505635.1 coordinate 2,985,278, forward strand.
GGTGTAGCTATGAGAAAATTGCAAAATCTTAGTATTCATTCATATCAAGGGATTCTAGAATGTAACATCACACAGAGAAGTAAATGTTTGCATTAAGAGTAGAATACTATATAAAAATAGGTTTAGTTTGACACTATGACTATTCAAGAACAAATTGCAAGAATACTGTTCCTAAAAATAACCAAATTGCATGCATACATCTTAGCTAAACTTACACGGCATTTAAACTTAATCAAGGTCTATTTCATTTGCAAAATAGGCCATGCTGCAGACAGGAAGCAACGCTACTAAATCACAAATTCACTGTACCAGAAAGTGCTTAGAGTCTGGACAACATACTGGTTAGGTCTACACTAGAAACAAGTTCTGCTGAAGTAATTTGTGTGCTGCTGAAAGCCCTAGTATGAATTTATTTATAAAGAAAAAAAAATCAAGAGTCCAGAACTCACACTGCATTTGGAATATGATTTATATTGCAAATAAATAATTTCAGGAAAGAAGTATGTTCACTATCAGGATTGCTGGCATTGCCTCATTATAATAGATAGTTACAGTAGTGTTTTCCAGCACAAGGTAGGCTGTGGTTTCATACACATTTAATTTCTTGTGTCAAAAAAATAGGCAAAAAGAACAAGCAAAACCAAAATGATTTGATTTTGACCTGTAACATGAAAAAATAAAACAAAGTAGCCCAGTCTGTCATTAACTTTCCTAATTAGGAGTGATTTTATCGGTTAAATTTATATTATGCAATATAGGAACAAAGTATTTCACTGTAACTGTCATTATGATGTTCTTTGAGACCCATACAGGAGTATTGGTCCTAAAAGGCACTTGTTGTCCTTTAGATGGTAGGGTGTATAGCAATGTATATATGAAATATTCCTAGCAAGACCTGAGAGGAAACCAATCTTGCTTTCATTAGCACTTCTGTATTATTATTCTCAAAAGATATTTATACAGAAGTCTTCTAGTAAATTCAAAGAAAATTACTTTGCTTAACGGCTTTAAGAAGATTTTTTCCCCAATCAGCCATAAAATGAACCCGGATCAAGACCACCTGCACCTCTGTGGATCACTGAATAAAATTATTTTATTCTAAAAGTTCATTACATCAAATAACTCAGTTCCAAAACTGCTTTCTTTATACTAGTTAATTATATTAGCTTGACATTTTATGTTAGTTGCTGAATCACTATTGATCTACTTTCAGGGTACCATGATAAAATGACAATAGCAATTAAAAAACTTATTTACACTCAGTTTGTTGTTCGGAAAGTGTCCAGTTAGTTTACTTGAACCAAAATCCCATTTAATGTGCAGTAATCACATATGTAAACAAAATAGTGCTCAACGAGGATAAAATGCTTAAATCAGCATATTTTATTCCATTGTGTAAATTTGAGATAACTTTTTATCTATGCTATTTATAATCTCTTTTACAGTTTTAATCTCATACAGCAATTTTAGCAGTTGTCACAGATGAACAGATTTTACCTTGCACTGAATTTGCCCTATAATTCTCTAAATAGTGGTCCAGGAATTGCTGCAAGATTATAATAAGCCAAATACCAAATCTAAAAAGCAACAAATGGCATGTGATCTTGTACCTTATGTGATAGAAACCATTGTCATTTTGAAATAGCAAGCTGCAATATCTACGCGCATGTTCACTGGCAGAGAAATATTTTCATTAATTAAACTTTTTGCCTGAAGATATTAATAACATAAATACATATAATTAAAACATGAAAGAAATTAATTTTTTCTATTAATATACTTAATAGCTGAGATTTCTGGGAAGACAAATAAAAATGTATTTAGAATTAATCTCTCACCACTGGACAAATGCTGTGATTCCTAGTTATTTATGTATATATTTTTATTTATGCACATAAACATCACGGAATTGTTGGAGTTGGAAGGGACCTCCCTGGGCAGCCTGTTCCAGTGCTCTGTCACCCTCACTGTAAAGAAGTTCTTCCTCATATTTGACTGGAACTTCCTATGTTCCAGCTTGTGCCCGTTGGCCCTTGTCCTGTCACTGGGAACCACTGAAAAGAGTCCATCCTTCCTCAAACTGTCCTTTAGATACTTATAAGCGTTAATAAGGTCTCCCCTCAGCCTTCTCTTCTCCAGGCTAAAGAGTCCCAACTCTCTCAGCCTTTCCTCATAAGGAGATGCTCCAGTCCCTTAATCATCTTTGTTGCCCTACGCTGGACTCTTTCCAGTAGTTCCCTGTCTCTCTTGAACTGGGGAGCCCAGAACTGGACGTAGTATTCCAGTTGTGGAACATCCCTCATAATTCTTTGAAGAATTCTTTGTACAAGCTCCTTTAATTCTACTCATCGTTCACTTTTGCTTCACATTATTCCTGTATTCCTGTACAGAGCTGGTTGGTATTTAAAGTTTCCAATTTACCAAAAATTTCAACATTTTAATTTTTCTTAGTACAATTTCAATAAAAAAATTTTTATTTAAAAACACAATTAAAAATAAAAAACTCAGCTTAAAGTTTGGTAGTTTTAGAATTTTGAAGCATACTTTAAAACTTCACCTAGGGATTTTATCTGACGTTTTGTCACTTTTATGCCTTGCTATTATTTTATGATATATCCATTATATGGGTACACCCCATGGAGTAATCACTCCAAAAGACAACAGGTAGAAGGTTATTAACCATTAGTTCTAGGAGTAACTGACATAACATTCCTCAGGAGGGTTTTTATCAACAGTTCTATGGTCATACTTTCCCCTTTCTCCCAAACAAAAAAAAAAGCTTGAACAAGAATGTGAAAATATGCTATGCCAGTAGAAGCAAAAGACATCCTATAGATGACACTGACTCAAACCCATTTTCGGAAGTATTGAAAGGAACAGGAACTTCCCACGTCCCAGAGGAATTCCATATGGAATAAGCTGGGAGACAGAACTGCAGTAACCAGAACCAGTAAACCAGTAACTTCTCGGTTACTGGTTTTACTGGTTTTGTGAAGAATGTCCATGTCCCTCATCTTCTTCTTCTTTTTTTTTTTTTTTTTTAATTTTAATACTCTTTTTTTTAATCTGGTTGCTTTTTTTTGTGCTGAAATATTTCCTGGTACTCAAAGAATTTCCTCTTGATGACATTGTGTAGGAATAGCAATCCATTTGTAAATAAACAATTAGTTGAATGCTTATAATAATGAAATTATTCTCAGGAATATTATTCAGGAAATCTCAAAAGAACATGCACAAAAAACGTCTCAAAGTAGACATTCTCAATTGTCATACCCCTACACTACCCCAAATCCCGAATATACACAAGAAATAGTGTCAAATCTGTACAGGGTGGCAAAACTGAAAGTGTTGGAAGTAAGTTTAAACAACTGGGAAGTCTTAAAGGGAGGGCAGGAATATTAAAGAAAACTTTTGAACTGGTTGAAACATTCCAGCAGAGAAAATGAAAAATGTACATGGTCCCCAGATCTGGATTACAAGTTAGTCATCCAGATAAAGTCTTCAACAATTTTCATGACACTGTCTATCAAATGTGGTCATGAAAAAGCTACATATGGACACATTCCTTAATTTCACATTAAAGTATCTACTACCAATGGCTATTTTTCCTTGAAAAAAGAAATGGGGCAAAAATATCCTCCAATGCTTCATTTTTTTTACTAACTAGTTTATCAAATAAAAGGTAGTCCATCTGTTTCTATCACATTTACTTACTTAGACCACCGTGCTGCAGAAATAGTATCATCATATAGTCTTGACTTCAGTTTGTTTTGCTTTCTACAGACACAACAGGCACACACAGCTGCAATGTGTGCTCCACCTGGTACCCACACCAGAAAGGTTTCTGCCCTCTTCCCCTGCCTCCTTCTAAGGGTTTCTCAGCCAGATGAGAAACCTGGTTGGCATCAGCCTGAAAGACCTCAGATGCCTTTGCTTGGGCTAGTTCAGAGCAAACAAAGGTAAATGAACAACTGCATCAGTACCCAGCAATGTAACACTTGCTTTCCTCGACACTGGGAAGAATGAGGGAAAGCGCAACAGCAAGAGGAAGGCCTGCTGTGGGGTTTTGGAGGGGTTTTCTTTTGTGGTATATCACTGCATACCAGATAAGTAACTGTGAAATCACAGTCCATACTAAGGTTTTCAGAGACACTTCATAAAGAAAGCTTCTACACTTGTCCAAATATAGCAAAATGAGCTAGGAGGAGAAACAGAAAGGAGATGAAATAATTGTCAAGTAAATCTGATGACAGTGATGGCATTAAATACAACAGAAGCGGCATACCACAGAGGAAATCAAAGTTCAAAAAATATCCTGTAGGAATGAGTGCCATAAAGGGTAATAAGGATTAAACAAGAAATGTCTGAGGGGGGAAAAAAAATTCTTTGAAATGCTTATGGTCTGTGGAAATGGAGGAGAGAAATAAATGTTCATCTTCCTTACTGCTGAACAGTATGAAAAGGAAACCAACATCCCTGGTATCAGATTTTCTTTCTTTCCAGAACCAAAAAGCACAGCAGTAAGGCAATCTGCTGCTTGTATAGGAGTGTCAGCAGGGAGAAGGATAGCAAATTGAAGCATTATACATAATAATAAATCCCCCCTAGATTGTTGCTTCTCTCCCCTATTCTCTCTGCCACAAAATAATAAAAGGAAAACCAGCCACAGACTGGTTTGCAAGAGAAAAACAAGAACAACAGTAAAAGGAACACCAGCAGAAAGTGTAAAACAAGATGAACCCAGAATATTTTAGCATCTGTTGATCCATTTCATATTGCACTTTCAATTAAGTCTAATCAATAATACTGAAGGCAAACTGGGTGGACGTACACTTAAGTAAAAAAAAAAAAAAGAGTAAAGCCACCGGTGGACTACAGCAGTTAACAGAAATTGTAAAATTGTCCCAGGTTATTGATTGTAAACTACTTCTCCATTGTATGTTGTAGAAAGAACCTTACAGTCAACTATGTATGTGGCAAAATATACACAGGAACCTAATCTTATAAAGGCAAATCCTAAGAACAGTAAAAAGCACCCCCAAGCGATATTTTCTCCCCATTTATAAAACATCTGACACAAATCTGTTTGGTCTAAATACTATCAACCAGTAATCAATTACATATTTTGTGCTAGGATTTAACTTCAGAGAGTAGTGAGAAGGAAAAAAAGAATACCTCCCGGGGTTACCTCTGAACAACCAGCAGGGGAGATAGGATTTGTTTACTTGATAGAACTAATCAGTTCCTCTGACTTGTGGTAGTATGAGCACAGGTGATTCAAATGATGCCCATGTGCATAAGCATTTCAATGCCTGAGGACTAAATTAAACTCTGCCTAACCACAAGGTACCTTTAAATAATTGAAAGTAATCTTAGAATTCAGAAGCCTGGCCTTTTAGAATTCTTAGAACAAACTAGTATTTTATGGTGTGAGCACTGGAGGAATGGTGGTGTGTGGTTCATTTGTGGTTTGTTTTCTCTTTAAACCCTAAAAGTGTGTGCTTTGTGTCTACTCTTTACTAAGACTCTCTAAATTCTTTTTTAAAGGACTACTGGCAAATTAATTGCACCATAAATCCCTACTGTCAAAACTGAAGTCCTCACTATGTTCTCAAGTCAGTATACTGTCACTGTGGTTTTTGAGAGCTCGCGCTGAAAAAATTTCTCTCAGGTTCTCCTCCCAATGTTCAAGGCAACTGTCGGTGTTAGTTAGGCTGGCTACCTTTGGCAAACAGAATAACTCAGAAGACTTTTGACATTATGTTATGTTAGAGTTATGTCAGAATTCAGTTATCTTTAAAAACATGAAAACTGTTAAAAACACCCTTTTGATTATATAAATTCTAACATTAAAATGTTTTTTCAAAGGTCTGCATCTAGGAAGTTCTATTTGCAATGTGAAGCTTCATTTGTCCATATAAACTTTTTAAATATATGTAAGCAAAGAACATAAGCTTATGTAAGTTCTCTCTGAACCTTATAACATGCCAAATCAGGAGATTTTGGTTTTTCTTTTTTTGCCAGTATGAAGTTGGACAGGAAAGCAATGATCTAAAACATACGTAAAAGTAAAGCAATGGATACAAGCTAAGTCTCAGCAAGGAATTGTTTTCAGAAAAATCACAATAATTAGAAAAGGCTATAAAAATAGGACAGAATTGTTTCTAAATAACAGAATGTCATTGCTGCAGAAGCTCTTGGAGACTGGAATATACTGTTACCTGCCTCCAGGTATGACATATCCTTATATTTGACATAAGCCTCTGACCCTATTGCTTATGGTGACTGGACTTCAAGATAACCCTTTTTCATTCCCTGTTATTCTAGGATGGTATCTCAACCTAAAGAAACATCACTGACTTACTTCATTGTATGAGACTTCTTCCCTTCATCTTCTATTAAGGCAGGTGCCGGCTGTTGCTTGATAAAATATGGATATATTTGGTGAGCTGCTCTTCTGGTCTCAACTGCTGATATGGCAGCTGAGATATGAAAGTTTTCCTGTACTTCATATGCAATATACAGAATTTCAATGGTATAAATCACTTTAGAAATACTTTGGAAATATAACATGATCAGTAGTAGTAGCAATTTTAAAACCGAAATTATGTTTAGACTATCTTTGAACCAAGATAATTCCTACAAATAATACAAATATAGAAAATTCAACATGAGGAAGAGTAAGAAAGAAATGCCATATGGAGTTTAAAAGCTTTAAAAACAGGTGGTGTAGTTTTGTTGGGAATTTTTGTTGTTCAGTTGTTTTTTTTAAAAAAGCTTTTAAAAGAGTTAGGCAATAAAAATGGAAAATTTTGTCCCAAATCCCAGGGAAAAAGTTTTTTTTTCAGCTCTGTAGTGGTGGAGATGTTCCTTCCAACTTAGAAAAGCTGGCGATGAAGGCCAGATCATCCGGGGGCGAGAAAGAAATACAGTATATTTCTCAGGTCAAATAATCTTGTCTGAATTCTGTAGTATAGAAATACTAAAAAGGAAGTAAAATGATCACTAAAGGAAGCTAAATTATACACATCACTTAACTTCATGAAAGTAAGAGTAATGTTTACTGATGCTGTTTGAGATGTAAGAATAAATGAGTAACAAGTTACCAAAGATGCTTTTTACCATATTCTTCCACCCCTATTCCATTCAAACGCCTCACGCAAAAGGTTTAAGAGAAAGTAAATGATATTAACACAGATACATAGCTATGTGATAGCCCAATCACAAGTGACAACTAAGCAAGCGACAGCAATATGATCGTCATCAGTATAATCAGAACACAAAAGAGAATGTGAAAAGCTATGTCCAAAATAATAGCATTACACCGAAGCTGTCACAGTAATTTCTAAGTGGTTGGATGCCTCTTCATGTTTTGGTCTGTGTCAGGGAGTAATCTCACAATCAATAGATGTCTCCTCTTCATTACTCTGAATTTTCTCGAACCTCTAATCAACTATCAAAGCCAATGTTCCCTCAACCCCACTATTTCTTCCCCACCCCAATACTGATGTAAAAATAGCTACCTTCTCCAGCACTTTTCTCTTCTAACATCCTCACTTTCTTGCTATTTCTACCAAGCCATCAAAAAACTCCAGTTTTTATTACTGCTTTAAAGATCTGGAATAACTCCGCTTCCTGATCAGCTTTCAGCTCTTATTCTTCTTTCTGATGCCTATAACTATCTGTCACACTTTACTCACTTTGCAAAACTGGGTAGGAAAAAAAAAAAGTTTACTTGATGGGTGGGCATTTTTCTTGTTGCTGCTGGTTTCTTTGAGAATAGCTGCTTATTTCTCTTTTACACTACTAGGGTTTCTGAGATCTTACACAGGAGAGAGAAACCACTACCTGCCGCTTTATTATAAGGGCTAGTAATCTGCCTAAACCAAATTATACATGCAAACCCCACCCTCATTCGCCTTGACTAACTCAATTTTCTTAGTAGCCTCACCAGCCTACCATTAGAAATGACTGGCTTGGCAACTCTTTGCAGTAAATCATCCAGCAAAGGTCAGTCAGCCAATGCTGTCCGCTAGCACAGTGCTTGAAGAGTAAAATTCCCCTGCAAAGTTAATGAGACTTTTAAAGCAGAGTTTTAATAGGCTTGATATGTAGAAGTATATCAGTGTTTCTATTAGGCAAAAAGGAGAAGAAATTTTTATGACTGAAAGACAGTTTAACTTATATGAAAACAGAGAGCTGATTTCTTGAAAAATTAAAGACCTACTAAGAAATCTATTGATTTATCATGTAAACAATGCACAAGTAAAGCAGCTTTTCAATATAATAAAATCCCTATGCTAGTGTTGAGCCTTAAGTACTCATAGTCATGTAGACAATAGTAAGCTATCAAGCAGAACAGTATTTACAAAATAATTGCCTAGACTCTTTCAGAGAGAACATTGCATACTGTCCCAGATTCTCCTGAGGTTCCTGAAGACTTCTAATCCCAGATGCAGCTTTTATACATTTTCCATTCAGTAAAAACTCCTCCCCTCCCCAGGTGTGTCAAGCCACCAATCGTCACTAAGTGCCCTCTCAGCACATGTTTCTTTAATTTGCTTTAGCAATATTAATCCACAAACAGATCATTAGAAAGCCAGAAAGATATCTGTGCTGCTTGGAAACAAACGCATGGACTAGTTATCAAATGTATTTTGTGTCTGAAGTGTATTATTTCTCTAATTCAGAATGTGATTGCCTTGGGGCAAGGATATCGTCTCCCACTATTTTTTATACATCATGCATTATGACTGCACTCAGTAAACAGCAAAACAAAAAGTTCCTACAGCAAACTTTTTCTAAGATGCAAACACCTCTTTGATGATTGGTGTTCAATCCTTACTAAGTCCTCTTTTAAACTGGTACTTTTGAGAAGGGCTCCCTGTGTCCTGCTTTCACCCCTTTCTCTCCCATTCCACTCTGCTGCCAGTTAAAAGGAAAAATTTTTTCATCTATTCATTCAAAACAGAGGAGCACATGTGATATAAATTAATAAGTAAAAACTGAAACTGAAAGTTTTATTCTGCATTTCTCTACTAACCATACAAAGTAATCAGAAAATCCAAAAATAGTCAAGTCCAAAAATGGAATACATTCTGACAATTGCTCTGAAAGAGACCTGTTATTTTAATTATATTATTTCATTTTAATTGTATTTGATGTGCACCCTGAAGATTTTAGCCCAATGTGTTTGCTTTGGCAAAATACATTTTACTCCTACAGTATACAATGTCTAAAATTGTTGTCAATGTTTTAACAGATTTTAGTATTTATAAACTGCTGGCATTTGATTTAATTATTGGAACGTGTTAGTGTAATGAATAAGAAGAAAAAATGTAATTCTTAAATATGTGAATGTGACTGCCTGAGGTATAACAAAACATCCCTAGCTGTTTAATACATGTAAAAAGTAATTACATACAGCTCTGAGTTCCTCATAAAATATAGCATTATTTATTTAGGAGAAAAGGGTCTTTGTTGCACCACAACTATCAGACTGTTTGACCTATCTGGTATATGTAGCTGTTTGCATGTGCCTAAAATATTCTGGTTTATTATTTTGAGGGGAAGGGAACAACCACGCTGCTAAAACTGCCCTTTCTATGCGTAAGACCAGGGTAGTATACTTGTTAGGAAAAGTAGGTAGAATCACAAAAGTAGTTAATGAGTTTTGATGATACAGTTATGGACCTTGGAATAAGGAAAAGTTCCCTTATTGGTAGGTTATATGTATCATAGTGACATATGAAATATTAAAAAATAAAAAAATAAAGGCACCAAATAGGGACAAACAGGCTTTGTTATTTACTAGTGTTTACAAGTTGTGGTTACAACTGTCAGCAATAAAGTTTAAAAATAGAAACAGTGTGCTTCCAAGGAGAAACACCCAGATTTACACTGCACTTAAATGCTTAGCTTTCATATCTTCAGTGTAACAGAAATCCACACTGAAGTGCTTTGTCAAGCAGGAAACAGCCTATGCATAGAAGACATCTTTGAGGATAAAAATATTCATTCCCCAGGCCAATTTATCTCTGCTAAAACTTCATTAAATTCAGAAGAATTATAGCAATTATTTGTTATTTATTTGAATTAAAAGATGTGGCGTGGAACTTACAGAGGAATACTCTCCAATAAGGGCCAGAAATAGGCAATGAATTTTGAACCATCAAGGAAAGAGATGATTCTAAGTGAAGGGTATACTTTAATGGTGGACATTTAAGGTATACAAACATCAGAAGATTCAATGTTTCCTATAGCAACTTCAATCATTCCCAATTTGCACATAAGCATTTCTGAAAACAGTCCGTTGTACTGAACAATTCAATTTCCATTGTTCTTACAGAAATTTTATACTAGAACCTTATCTGAATATATAGCAAGTTTTTCCTACTTAGTCTACCACAATATAAAAATCTTTTTCTACATCAACGCATTAACCACCTAAATTTATGAATTTTTATGAAAATCAATATACTTCCAACCTAAGGGTTATGGTAAAATGCATCTGTGGGCTTCTTTTTTTTTTTTCTTTTTTTCATTCTTTCTCAGAAGGTAGAAATCCACTCGTCAAAGACATTCTGGCTTTTACACAACTATAGACTGGTTTTGCCCATCAGCTCCTGAAACACTGTTCCAGAGCTGAGAAAGCCAAAGGTCACTTGGCAACACCACCTGCACAGCCACACTTTCATCTCCAGGCTGTGTCTTTCTTCTGAGCTATGAAGCTTATCATTAAGGACTGATGAGAACACCAACCCTCTTTTCCCCAAGCTTCATCATTATTTTGGGCTTGCTTAGGATAAATAACCTCCTGTAGTATTGTTGGTGCAATAATTTGAGGCTGTAGATGAACTTTGGTAATACTTTACTAACACCTTGCATTCAATTTTTCCTAGAGGTACATCAGGTGTAGTCAACAGCCCCTCCTTGTATTGTCAGGAGGGACTCATCTGTTGTCATTCACTGCTGGCTGTTTCAGATGGGAAACCATCAATATTGAGAAGAGGTACACATAAGCTACTCCCCCCTGAAGAAGCTTCTTCTTCACTGTTCGTGCCACTGCAGTGCTTCACACCTGCCCAGCTTCTTTCCCTCAACATCCCTGCATGCATCCTACCTGCTTCCTAAAAGATTTCCCAACGGGAACTTTATTCACTGGGAATTCTGACTTTTCTGCCCTTCACTTATGGGGAAATCAGGCAATCATGCTTACATATCAAGTGAAGGTTCTGGATGGTGTCAAGGAGTGTTCAGTGGTCACAGATCTAGGTAGAAGAATATCTGATAATAGAAATGGTTCCGTCTTAATCTCCATAGCAGGTGATCTTTGTCAGGTTTTTTTAAACAGTTTTTCAAAGTCCTTTAAAGCTCTTCTGACTGTGCAAGTTGGCCTCTTTGCAAGTTTCTGTATTTGCTAGCTTTTAAATTTATCTTGCCTAAATGATATAGCTTAGAAGGTTTATTGTCATAGAGCAGAAATTTTAACATACCTGGTTGGGGCTCCTCCTAGAAAACATGCATGAGCGTACCTGTTTAATGACCTGGCATCCACCTGCCAATGAAAGCAACTCACAGTGCAATATGCAGCCTGTTCCAGGCACAAAGAGCTAGATCAAGATGCTCCCTGTTGGTTTTTTGGTGTGCTTTGTTTTGTTTTAAATCAGGATGATTCCATGTTGGAGTCCCTAATACTTCCCTATAGCAGACATCTTACAAAGTGTGGAATTTTGTGATATCATAACTAAAAGCCATTCACTGTTTATCTTCTTAGAATTCTTCCTGTGTTTGTTTTGTGAAGTAATACATATTCACAGTTAATACTTTGCTTTACTTCTGTTTTACCATTATTTTCTTTTGAGATGTTTCATTTAAACTTGATAATGAGTCTCCATTTACGATTACACCCTGCCATCATTAATATGATTTCTATTTCTTAAAGATTATCTAGCTTGATTTCCCTTACTGCTCATTTAAAAAAAATAATTACTATGTACCAAGCCATTGCTTTATAGAAATCAATTTATGGTAAAGTAGGACAATTTCCTTTATGAAATATATGTACATAAACTACTTTCTATAAAATGTATAAACTCTCATTTTACCATTCTTGGAATGTTCTGGAATTTTTTTAACTCTTAATTTTCACTATTAGCTCTTTCATAATTTCGCTTATATCAGTGTAGATAAACCTGCTAATGCAACTTTGGTCATTTATTTTTAATTATTTGCATTACATTAACTTTTCACTTCTCTGGTGATGTCTCATTTTTCCAAATTGTTTTGGAAAAGAAAATGAATGGCCCAGAAAAATTCTTGGATTGTTCTTTCAACCCTCTTGACAGGAAATAGCTTAAAAGTATTTAGTTTCTTTTAGCACCTATTGTAAGCATTGAAGTAATACAAAATATTTCTGTGTTCCTGTGAAATGCAGTCAGATCATCTCCTCGCCCCCCCCTCCCCGAGTATAGTAATCAACCAGTACTAATGCTACAAATGAGTTGAAGTCTACATTGACATCTTTTTCCTAAATACGCAGGAAGTTATTCCATCTTCAGAATGGACGTTAAACTTTGGCACACTTAAATCTCAGAAAACAGTCCAGTCTTCATGTTTTCCATATTAGCCATGCTGGGTAACTCCTTCTGTAGGTAACTTTTACCTGAAGAATCCTCTAATTGCCTATACCAGTTTGGGACTACCTGTTCTGGGAACCTAGGCAAGCTCTACTTTCGAGGTCTGCATAGAATTTACCATGTCTGTATCTCCTGGGAAGTCCAAGAAAATAGGCACGATTAATATGGTGACTTTCTGAAGGTACTGCTTAAGTTTTATCTATATAATTGCTGTGACTATCAGTCACACAGTCAAAACCTCAAACGTAGTATCTACTCAGACTGACTGAAACAACTTCAATTTCTTGTATGATAAGAGGGTGCAAACCATTACCTCATAGCTTATTGTTCTCCATCCCTACTGCTGAAGCTGAAGGTAGGTAGCAGCAAGGTAGGTAGCAGCTAGTGCAGAAGATACAAATTAGAGCACACTGGTTGATCTGGTGTCACTGTAGCCTCCTGTTAACTCCCTATCCAGTACACTTCCATTACCATAAGAAGTAAAAATTAGTAAGCACAAGCCTGTAATTGAGCTTAGCAAAAGCAACTTAAATTGTTTTGATAAGGAAGCACAGAATTTTTCTGAACATAATATTCTACAAACATTTCACATAAAATTATAATAATGTGTTACTTTGGCTTTCATTCCTCTTCCATTAATGTTTACGTATGCAGATTTCTTAAAGGACAGATAGTCTTATTTCCACTTAGTTCTGCTTATAAACAACGAGGCCAATGGCTCAAATCAGAAGACATAGCTTGCAAAGAAAGTGGAAAATTAGAGATTTTCAGCTAAGCGGTGTGCTTGTATTTAAAAGCACAAGTGAGTGGGATGTTCACTGTTTTAACAAAATTTCACACATGTCAAAGACTACGATTTTGCAAGAAAGAAAAAAGTAGCTGAACAGTATTTGTTTACTGTGTGTTTCTCAACCATGTAGATTACTCAAAGAAAAATACACACATAAAATAAACTGCAAAACATGTAAAATTAATGCTTGCAGTGCAAGTGCACCCTTGTAAATTGGATTGCCTATAAAATAAATAAGTAATGATGAGTGTTATTTTTGATAAGTATGATTTATGCCGCTGTTCATCACATGCCATTAGACAAAAATGCACAATTAGAGATCCAAGCAGCAGCTCTACTCATTTCAGCTGTCTGCCAAATGTTATGTTATGCTCACATTTTAATTTAATAACTGTGAAGCAAGAGAGGAAGATATGCAACTTGGTTTTTATCACTCTGGAAAACTATGGATTAGAAGCAAACTTTGTTTCTGAATCAGATATTCTCTACCTTTTTTTCTCTTTCAGCCTTATGCAACAATTACTTAAATTTATGCCTAAATTCTATATACTGATTTCTTATTTAAGGAACAATAAGTAAAATGCTCTTCATTTTCCTCTATATGAACATGGACATGAATTTGAAGAGTATGGATAGGCAGCACAGAGGAAAATGACTTTTTCTACTTTTTAGGTTTCTGTCATCCCCTTAAGAGCTATTTTGGCAGCAGTTTTTTGCATATATACCCTTTCACATATACGTGACACTATACCTTGCTCTTCTGTATGTGAAGTACAGAGGATCACTCAGCAGGATACAGTATCCTTAATTGTAGCATTACACAAAAAATTCCAAGAAAAGTTTGTTATAAGCTGTAGGACTAATTCAATACCCCATCAAAGAGCAAGGACCTGCCCATTTGCATTTCCTTTTTATTTAAACAAGCTCCTTTTTTGATCCTGGTTTCAGTAGCTGGACAATATTCTAAAGGGCCATCCCATAAAATATTCACATTACAAAAATCTAACACCTTATCATTCCTCATATTGATTGTGTGATCCAATGAAAACATTTTATACCTTTTCATGAACCTTTTGCCCAGGCTCCATTCCTTCAATATGCTCTGATTCTGCAGGCCCTTCACCAGCTACCATTTTCCTTTGAATGTGTGCATTTTGTTCACGCAAAGCTACAATCTGCAAAAGAAAGAAAATAAGTGGTCAATATATGTAAGAAACAGAAAAAAACCTAAGCAGAGAATTTGTTAAATCTATTAACATTTTGATCCTATATTGGCCATTTATAGCATTTGCAAAATTACAGAATCATGGAATGGTTTGTGTTGGAAGGGACCTTGAAGATCTTGGAGTTCCAATCCCACCTGCCACTGGCAGGGACACCTTCTGCTAGACCTGGTTTCTCAAACCCCCATCTGCCTGTACATTCATAGAAGTTTAAAAACCAAACATATTAATAATGAATAAAACCCATTAAGGATACAAAGGAACAAATAAATGACAGGATAACCAACATTTTCTTGTTTTATCTTCTATTCTTACTTTGTATTGGGGTGCTTCTTTTTTTTTTTCTCTTTTTTTTTTTTTTTTTTATAATGAAAGATGAAACCCATTAAGGATACAAAGGAACAAATAAATGACAGGATAACCAACATTTTCTTGTTTTATCTTCTATTCTTACTTTGTATTGGGGTGCTTCTTTTTTTTTTTTTTTTTTTTTTTTTTTTTTATCTTGAAAGATGAAAAACATGTTAGGCATTGATTTCTTAACACTGCAAGAACAAGACTCATTCTTTCATACAGAACACAATGGATGCCAAACTGGTGTTACAGAAAAACAGTGCCAAAAAGCTACAAATCCAAACTAAGTGATGTAAAACAAAGTTCTAGCTTTCTGTCACCTTCCCATCTGTTAGTAACTGCAACATAAATTTAAATGGTTTTCGTTAAGAAAAACATGTAAGTAAAAGTCCTCTGCTGTGGTATTCATTGACTCTTTTAGTGTATATACAAGTGGGTTTTCTTGGATTAAAAAATATTGTTTTATTTACTGGTAGTGTTATTTAAAATCCCACGCAGCTACTGGAAAATAAGCTGCTTTCTCTCTTTGTGATTTACTCTGAGACAATGCACAGGATGGAGAGTCAGGTCCTAAAATATTTTTACATGGCATACATCTGGCTAATTTAAAAGTTATTTATTTTGATTAATTGCGCAGTTAGATCTCTCTGTACCGTTCTGCTTTCATGAGCACATATAATAAATAATTTAACAAATGGATAACATTATGTATTAAACACAGTAGACTACTGGTAGGATGTATAGATGCTGTTTTTGAAAAACTGGTGAAAATTTAATTTAATTCAATTTCATTTCATTTCATTTATATTAATATTAAAAATATATTTCCTTTGATCCAAATAATTTAGTTCATTTTGTTTTTCAAATGGGTTTTTAAACTTATGTTTAAGTTCTTATTGTAAAGACCATTTCAATCAGCTCTGACCAGCATTTGACATCTCAGGGACATATCACTTTAAACAACTCTTCCTTAATATAAATGTTGAAAACAGTTGTGGTATGAGTCATTGCTCACTAAATTACAAGTTACAGCCCTTGTAGAACTTGTGTGACTCCCACTGACTTCAATGCCAAGACTGAGACTTGAGGGCAACATTTCATCCAAAGCAATTACAGGAAAATATAAGAAGGGGAATTAAAACTGTCTGAGACAATCTGTGTCTTTGGGGTTTGTACAAATACTCTGAGTTAAAATGTGTCACTTAAAAAGGAGAATTAGGTCTGTCTTAAATAACAGAAAAAGGTGTTTATGATCTCATTAGTGTAGACTCCCTTTGTTCACAGTAATCAGTAATTTAATAACTTTTTTTTTTTTTCTGAATAGCTTCACTCATGTCTTTTACTTTATGGTTCCAATGGTTCTCAAATATAACTACAGAAATTATGGTACCCATCAAGCAAGATTAGCCATTGATTAGTGCTAAAAGTGACTTTCAGGTAGATTAAGGGAGATGTTTCAATGTATATATTATAAAATTATGATTTATGGAGAGTAATTACACATCATGAGAAATAAATGTAAAATCACAGGGTATGTTAGTGGCAGCCAACAACAGATTTGGATTTTCATATGATAATATTTCATTGATCAATTAAAATGCAGACTCCACTCTGCCTTCATTTTGAATTATCGTATCTGTCTAATGCAAATCCTTAATCACCTTTTAGCTCAATAAGAATATTGTATAAACACTACTACAAAAATTTATCATTTCATCCCATATTCCACAATAGTTTATTTGTTCTTAACCTCTGCTGGTCTTTAGACAGCTTAGTATCACAGCTTTCTAAGTAAGTAAGTAAATAAATAAATAACATTCAATTATCCCTTGAACATGAAAGGCTAATAAAAGAATACAATATCGTGTACCATTATTTTGGGGGATTCACTTGATTATTGAATGTTTGGGAACAATTTCTTTGCAAAAAATCCATCATTGTGAAAGCTTATTGTTTCACTGCTTTTATTACTGTAATGAATGCAGAGTTACTATAGACAGGAACAACACGAAGGAATTTGAAGTCTGGCATGTCTTAAAAGTTTCAACTCTAGGGTAGTCATCAGATAACAGATCTAAGTTGAGAAGAATTACATGGCTAACTTGCTTTCATACTTGTTCTCTCTTCTGGATTTAAAGAATAAATTAAGGCAGAATTAATGCTCTTAAGGAAACATGGAAACTCTCCTGTGTCTTAGAAATAAACATGAATTTTTTAATTTTCAGTTTGTTGAAACAAAAGGTTTTTAATTACTATCAGACTCTTGTTTATTACTTATTTCTTATTTAACTGTGCAAATTATTTGAAATAATGTGCAAATTATTTGAAAATCTGCTAATTTAATCACTGAAAAATTTACGTAACTTTCTACGTGGGTAGCCAAAACACAGCTGAATGGATGATGACGATGAAACAGGTGAAGACACAGATGACTCTCAATTTTTTCCTAGGTAGCCGCTGAATCTTCTTAAATTTTAATGATCATTACAACAGCAGATAGTGATAATAGCACAGATCTAGGTAAGAAACTGATTGTTCAACATAGATAAAACTCAGTAATATTACATTTGAGAAATGCCTATTTCTTATATTGATGCTTTTATGTATATGATATCCAACGTATCTATTACAAAACATGTTTACAGAGAGCCTTCCAAGTACCTATATACTATTTAACCCTCTATCGTTAAAATCTTAATTGTTTTCATTTTAAGTTCTCTTTTGAAAAAATAAAAGGTAACATTCTTAAGGATGGAGTCATATCTACTAAAACCAAACCAAACAAAAAAAAAATTAAAAAGCAGTTTAATAGAAATAAATGTGGGTAACTGCCATTGTTTTACCCAAAACTGGACAATCAACCTAAAAATATTCAAGTTCAAATAATACGTACTAAAATATGATCAAACATATCACATATTTTTTTCCTTATCAACTTCGATTGTGGACCTCAAATGACTAGATTTCTTTTCTAAATTGCTGTCACAGGCATTATTTTCCTATTTAGCACACTTGTCAAGATTTGACCTGGACCACAGCAACGTATTTCAACATGACTCTAATCTAAAGTGAGCGTAAAATTGCCGAGATGCTACTGTCTCCAAAGTTAAGTCTACAGATAGATTCCTGTCGCAAGTCTAAATTTGGCTCCCTGCAAACATTGCCAAACTCAGCCAGCTGAACTGAAAAGTTGGTTTTTGATTGAGAAGAATGAAACAATGGTTGTGAATTTAATAAGAATAAAATGTAGAATATTACCTTTCTAGTTGAACCTTTCTAACTTTTGTGGCTTAAGCCCATGAAAATATAATAAAGAAAGATTCCTTTAGCTTGTTCTCTTCTAACAAGCATGTTGATCTTTAACATTCTTCTCTACTTTTGTAGCCACTTTTTATGACAAACAAGGGACAATTTTGTAACACTGAAACTTTAAAGAACTTCCACCGATTTAAAATCTGTCTTCTGGATTTAAAAGGTACTTAGAAACAAATGACACAATTTCTAAAGCCCCATTCTGTCATAATCATTCTGAATATATTCTTAACACAACTTCTACCTTTTTGTCTCAACTCTAAAATATTTTCAACTTTCCTAAAGCCCAGCTTTTTGAATTACAATATTGATAAACATCCCTACTATATTACCCACAGAAATTCCCTCTAAAACCTTAGCAGAATTGATTACCTTAAACCTTAGCATTATCTATAGACATCACTGAATCACGTTTTACATGAAGTTAGTTTTCAACAATTCAGATTCAAAATTACAACTGGTCTTTGTTTCCATAAATGACCAAATCTACATCTCATGACTGTACACTTGAAAATAATAATCTGAAAAAATAATCTGAATACGGGTGTTAAGAGAATATTCATTTCAAGTATTAAAATGCAACATAGAACAGAATATCAGTACATAAGCCAGAACTGATCCAAAGAAGTACCTGATGTTATAGAACCATACCCATCAGTCACGCTGGTGAAAAGGACAATGTAATAAGACAATAATTTAATAATGAATAAAGATTACACAAGACTATAAATCAGTAAGCAATAGAATAAATTCTATCTTTTCAGCAAAGGAAGCAGTCTGATTACTTCCCATAGTAGGACACTAAGATGTACAAATGAAAGAAACAAAAGATTCACATTGTAGTTGCAAAAACTACCAAACTTTGAAGAATAACTAAAAAGGAATGGAAAAATCAGCACACAAAAAATGGAAACATCTGAACTAGGTTCACTGGACAAGATAAAAATAAACTGGAACACACAAATTGTACATGAAGGTGCAACAGATTTATTCACGGTGCCAAGTCTCTCACAAGACACAAAATGAAACAGGTAAAGCATTTTCTCTACGTTTACTTTGGATATTTTACAAAATAATTAATTTAAATTTATTTGAGAGGTGTGAGATCAGAATCAATTTCTAAACCTACAAAATCCTAGGTGACTGGGTACTTCTGCTGCTGAAACTTAATCAGTTCCCTACTTCCAGTTGTTTGAGTGGCCGTTCATTACCTCATTATAGTTTCAGGCTTCAGGTAATTAACTTTACTATGAATACTTAATATGCTCAGCTATAACAGCAATGAAAATGAACTACCAAATTATTATACTTTTTTATTAACAGTTGCCTACTCTGGATCCATTTTTTAATTATGCACTTGGTCTGTGCGGTCTGATGTCATTCGAAAATCTGTCTTACATTTACAGAACTTGTCTTCTCTCTTTACCACTGTACACATATCTTGGGCATCAATGGAGAAGCTTTTATTAGATTTTCTAGGAGCAGTAATTGTCTCACTGCCAGACTTCCCCTCAAAGCACCAGCACTCTTCAGAGTTTTCTTCAGAGATGTATGACATTTTGGTTGGTTTTTGCCCTGTGTTTTGGTGTTGGTGGAAAGGAACTATATGCATTCCTTTTTGTGTTATGAATTATGGTGATATT
The DNA here is from genome assembly GCA_002844005.1 of Limosa lapponica baueri. Taxonomy (NCBI): domain Eukaryota; kingdom Metazoa; phylum Chordata; class Aves; order Charadriiformes; family Scolopacidae; genus Limosa; species Limosa lapponica. The sequence goes on from KZ505635.1 coordinate 3,005,238, forward strand.
TGATCCATAAGTAGCACTGACAACTCCAGGAAGGAAGAATGATAACTTTTGATAGAAAGAATGCTTTTGTAATTGCAACTTAGGGGGACTCAGGGTTTGGAAGTCTGAGATAATCACTGGTGGTGCTACCTGATAAGAATCGGGGTGAAACAGAATAATGACCATTTACGGACCAGACAAAGTAACGCCCTCGCCACTAGGCTTCCCCTGTAATTGTTCTGACATTCTCAGGGGGAAGCTGTTGTTACTATCAATGTATATCACATACTGTAAATTACAAGGATCATATTCTGGGTACATTTCCTACCCATAACAATTTTCTTTCCTTGGAAACTTGTTCCCTGAGGCCTTGTTCCCAGTGCTGCTGTTATGTAAAAAGTGAGTTCTCCATATCTGACCCCAGCACAGAGGATAGTCTACTTAGAGCAAAAATGCCAAGTTTCAGCCTTCAGCGTCCTGTTTTACCTGGTGACTTAAGGCAGAATTACAGTAACTGAGCTGAAAATCTTGAAATTAGTTATATGTTTTCAAAAGTATATGGTCTCTGTGTGGGCTAAATAAAATCCCATCCTAATTTTTAAAGTAGTTGCATAATCAATTCCTCTGTTGATTTTCTCTTTAATGTTTTTTTCTATTTAAATTGTATTTAAAACCATACTCAGTAAAGGATTTAAATGTAATTACTGTAATCATCATGATTTAATATTGCTTTCCATTGAATAAATGATTACAGTATGTGCAGATATAAAGACATTTAATTTAGGTAATAAACATATAAAGCCAGAGGTTTCTTTTTGTAGGATTCTTTCTAATATTTAAAACAGTAGGAGTATTCTTTAACTAATTAAGTTTTTCTACTTTGAATTTATTTAGTTTATCATTAGTTTAAATAGTTTTATAACTTTTATAGTTTTATAAATATACTGTTTTGTTGTTAATAGAGCCTCTAAACACACATTCATATGTTAAACAGTCCCCAAAAACCAGTAAGAACCTGGGTCACTTAAAAAATGTAAGGCATTAAATGCATTTTAAGCTTTTGAAAAGCTGTTTTTTTGTAAACTTGGCCTACCTTAAACCACTGAGCTTGTTTACTTGATTTTCCAACATTGAAACAAATCTGTCGTAGGCAATTAAACTTACTGATAACCATGTTTTACTTTGCTACAGCTGACAGATCTGGAAGGCTTTTTGTTTAATCTCTTATCAGGAAGGTGTTTCTTTTTACATGGATAATATGCAAAACTAAACTTCTTGCGACTATATTGTGTCAATTTTCCAACCAGCTCTTATTTATCTAAGTCTTTCAGAGAACAGTGAAATTGCCTACTTGGAGGTCCTCCTACATTATTCTGTCATAACAGTCTATATATAAACAGTGTTAAATACCAGATTTCAGTCTACTGAGAACATAATTCAGACTCCTGGTCCACCTTCTGACTTTGCTTTAATTTTGACTTTTGCATTAATTAAAGCTTGTGTTAAGTTTTAAGCAATGCCTATTATTTCATATGGTAAATATTAAGTGTAGCACATGGAACAAAGGATGCTTAGAGACTGAGGTGATTTTCTTCTGTTTCAATGGAAATGTAAATCCTGATTCCTAAACATAAATATAGCCTTTTCCAGTTATATTTCTAATTTGCGTTAACCTCAACACAGCCTTTCAGAAGCCACTGGTTGGAGAGTTCAGAGATATTGGAATAGGGAGACTGAAATGGTTTCAACTGTACAATAAATTTGCCATTATTAGTATTTTATTTTAGTTATAGTGCCAGAAATGCACATACATTTGCTTTACATTTAACATATAACTTTTGAAAGGAATTATAATGGTAATAAGCATTTTGTGTTATCACTATATTGTATAAACAGTACACTATATAGTTTTCACTCTTTGGTGAAAAACACAGCATGGGATGCACACTTGCAAAACATTTTCATGAAAAACAAATTGATCCTTTTTTGAATCTGAGAAAAAATAGGTATTATAAAAGAAATCTTTTTCATGAGGGGAAGAGCATTTTAGTGAAACTAAGGCAATTATGTGAGACACTATGTGCTCCCGAGGGCAGGTTTAGGAAGGATGCATCTCATTCAGTGGGGGTCATCTGGGTGCCTGCTGTAAATTGTAAGAACAGGATTTACATAAAAACCTTGGATATGTCAAAATATTGATTTTAATATTATTTCTCCACGACTAAAAAGGAATATTCTAATAATCCTATTCAAAAGAGACTTTCAATATTTAATTAGAATCCCACTGCATAGTTTCAACTTTTACTGCAATTTTAATGACTCTGTCAGCTGAGGTGTGACAGATTTAGTTGCAGTACTTTAAGACATTTGTGCCTCAGTCCTATCCGTCTGAGATTATCAGCAGAACATCAGAAGCAGCATGAGTAATTGCCCGGGAATTGCTGTACACAAATCAGCACCTCAACACAGCTACATTTAGGAGGCAAAACTAAGAACTGTGGTACCTGAGGCACAGAAATGCATTCTTTGGTGTAGGGGCAGTGGATGTTATAATTTTTGATTTATAGCTGAAAAGACACATCTCCAGTCCTCTAAGAGATCATATGTTATTCTAATCCTGTGCATACTACTACTTACAAAAGTATCTCTATCACATTCTTTGCCATGATACCTAACTCCTCACAATCACTAATTCTGTTGTCTGTGCAACTCTCTTAACTTTAACCGGGAAATTGAAACACAAGAGACCCAGATGCCCCAAGAACTGTGCTTATAGGCATTCAAAACATAAATTGTTTTGAAGACTGAGACTAACTGACTCTTTAAAGTACAGAGGAAACCTGTTGCCACGAGTATAGAGAAAAATGCTGGGGGGACTTGACATTTCTTAGCAAAGTCCTCCAGCCTACAAAGTTACTGCAATTTCCAAACCAATGGCAAAATAAATTGTCACAGTGGTGTCTGAGAGTCTTTCCATTCTCCATTTTCCTGCTTGTGCTCCTTCTTGTCCTTCTTACTTTGTAATCACTCGCAGCCTCATGATTGCCAAATTACAGCAATTCCAGCATAGCATAGTATACATTTACCTGCATATGTTTTCTCACATACTCACATCACTGAATAAATCACTGATAAGTTTGCATGGCAGACCACTTCAGAAATCACAAACTAGAACTCTATATAGGTGTTATAAGGCAATGGTTTAAAAGTAGCCAAGGTATTATGAAAATATTTGAATGGAAAGACCTTTTTACATTATAGAGGCAATTATTTTTGAATAAGCAATTAAATTTTGCCTGAAAATAAACACATTATTAAGATTTTTATTTTCTTCTGGCATGAAGATTTGACATTTTTAGGCTTTAAACATTTTCCACCTGCACAGTCCTGTTTTCAAATATGCCTAAATATATACATAACTCAAGAACTGGGGGAAACCCCAAAATTCATACATATGAGTATTGCACATGTCCCTGCCTGTGTACTTGCTTATGTTGCATTATATGTTCTGGAATGAGATAAGAAAAAAGGCAGAAAAGGCAAAATGGCACATTTGGCACAATATATCATATTTTGCTTGAAAGAAACCACTTCTAAGTTACAACACATTGTGACCGTTTGCAGGGTCTCAGCAGAAACCTTGCCAGGTGCCAAGCTAAAGGGTCTTCCAGTAGATAGCACAGAAGTGGATGTAACCACAGGCCCTGCAGGACAGCAGTTAGATCACAAGCGCTCGTGGTGAGAAGCAGAGGTTCCAACCGAGTGCTAGCTGCCCTGAAGAGGCACACTTGGAGCACAACAAAAGGATCTCAGGATTAGCAGCTTGATCACATTGCAACAAGACCTATTTGAATTTAAATACATAAAGCAGTGCACTGGCTTAGGTGGCTTTGGCAGATGTCATCCTGACACCTACCATTTAAATGCTCACAAGACTTCCTTTCCCCCATAAAAATGTGTATATTAATCAACATTACTGAACCAACTCTATTTAGTCATCCACTAATGATGACTTTCTTAGCCTGTCCTGAAGATCAACAATGTTTTAATTATTTCCAGTAATGGATGGGATTGAGTCACAAATTCTGATTGGCTTCATTTTCTCATTGATCAAAGGAAGTGCCCAAGTAGGGACCTTGCCTCATCTTTGAATAACAGTGATGAAACTTTTACTAGTGAGATAGTCCACTAAGAAGACCACTAGAGTGTTCCTGAAAAACCAGGGGGAGAGGTGGTGTGTGTAACTCAACCACCTTTTCACCATTCTTTACCAGAAAACAGCAGATGAAAGTCTAAGATTCACAGAATTGTCTAATAATGGCAATTCCTTCTCATCTACCCAAGTGTCTGAATTTGGTATATGGGATAAAGAAGGGATTAAGACAAGAAACAGCTATTTATTTTTTTTTTCCAACAGAGAGGCAAATATAGAGTTTTGGAGCTATCCATGTATAAATTGAAATTAATAAAAACACAAGGAAAAGTGAGGTTTTGGTTTGCAGTGAAGGCATTCTTTCTTCCCAGAGTTGTAGCTAACATCTCAGTATGTTTCAGTATCATGATCAAATGAACCGCATAAAATTGATGACTGGCTAGACACATAGCATTTGAGAGACTGAATGCAAGATGTTCTTCAGGCTATCATAAATGCACATTTTGACTTCATAAACCAAACTTTTCATAAATCCATACAGAGTCTTCTAAAACAACACATAAAAATGAATCTCCCTGAAGACACCTTTAGTGCTGAAATGCTTTACTTCTTCCATTCAGCAAAGCAAGCTCTGGGCTTTGCCACCAGTTATATTTAAAAGTGTAAATACTGACTTAGAGCTATATTTTCACAGGTAGGAGTTAAAATAACTATGGACCACACAGCATTGTAATCAACATTAGCCACACTTTGAGAGAACAAAAGAAAAGGAAAAAAGCCTTTTCAGATTGCAAAAATGACTTGGAAGGTGGGGAATGAAACCTTCAGCACTAACAATGCACTTTGGACTCACTTTGGGGGAATAAAAAAGCATATAAACTTTTTTTTTATAACTTAGCATTTCATCTTCTCTCCCATTCAACTACTTAAAACAAAAAGAATCAGACAAATTTGGAAGGACGGCTTTTGTAGCACTCTGAAAATTCACTCATAAACTAAGTGTTCATGTCTGTCTGACAACGTCAGCTAGGTTTATTTTATATTTGCCTGGATTCCAGCATATTTTATTGCTATTTAAGTGGTGAGCTTTCCAGAAACTTTACACAATTGAGTCCTTTAAAATGTGCCCTGATGTGTCAAAAAAAATACTACTTTATTCAAAGAAAAAAACTTGTAGGAGTTATGAGTAATACATATTTTCAACATCTTTACATCATAAATTCTTCCCATCCTTCCTTTTTGAGATTGTTGACCTTTATTAGCATTGCTGTTTAGCTTTCATTGCTATGGAGAAATACTCATTAAGGTGAAATCATCCTCTTAATGGAGTCTTTATAACCCTTGGAGATTCAAAAGTAGTAGGTCTAATGAAAGAAAATCTGGTATGTTTGTGCTATATGGAGTCCAAATAAGTGGAAATTAAAATAGAGTCTCTACACTCTTTACTCCTTCAGGGCCAAGAAGCATTGCCTTATCATTACTACAAATCCGGCATTTGCTAGAGGGCTCTGCAAGAGAATGTACATTCAGATTTACAGCAACACTTTTTAAGCTGACCAGAGCTGATCAGTGCTGTAAAAGACAGTTAACTTAAAAAGTCAGGGAGTCTTTACCTTGTGGCAAAAGGGGGAGGTACTACACTGAGCTTCAGCCCTCGCTTACAGTTATTTTATGGTTTAAGTAAGTCTTCAAGTTCTGTCAAAAAAAGCAAAACCATCTTGCTCCTGTAGCTTCTTGTATGTCTTGATTATTTTATTCTTACAATCTTGATGTAGGCACTTGCTGTCTGCAACCCTGCTTGTATGGTGGCTAGCACTTTCAGGCTCTGCTTTCATGTCACTGAAGTGCAAGTAATGAATGACAACATGCAAGGATGACTGCGTGAATCTGTGGCAGATTCATAATTTTAACTGGAAAACATGAAAATATGTGTGATCACACGTGTGATCTTTTACTGTTGGCAGTTTGTGCTTGCAACAACTATTGACAGGTCCTGGCTATCAGTGTTTTATTGACATGCCCATGAAGGTCATTTCTGTTTGTGCAAGGGTACTGTGGTCCAGGGGTAGCCCACAGCTGTGGCACTCAGCTGGCTGCAGCAGGGGACCGCTCGCGGGACCTCCTGCCATCCATTTACACCATCACTGAGCCCTGATTCTTTCTGAACACTAAGGGCCTGGATCAGCAGTCATTTTTATACTTTAAATGTATTAATACAGCAATAGGGTTTATTACTCTCTGCTTCATTATGAATTCTGAACCAAATTAAGTGTCACGGTGTAAATGACTGTCTTATGCTATTGCATGTAGTCTACAGCATGCACCGTTTATTTCTGTGGTGTACTGGCAACACTTTGTAAACAGAATAGGAGTAATTTAAAGCAATTGTGCAATTGCTATTATGAAAAAGTATATCTGTCAAGATTTTTCACAGAAGATTACCAGGTACATTTCAGTACATTTTCTTCAGAAACCCTTATCTAAGTAAACACAAATGTGCTACTTTTAATCTGTCACAAAAATGGTATGAACTATGATACAGCAAAAGAACTGTCTTTTACGGAGACAACACAATGGAAACATAATAAAAAATATCAATTACATGGTTGTATTATAGTGTATATCTGACACCTGCTGACTAATTTCTCTTGCTTTTTTTTTTCCTAACCAAGCTCAACAAAATGGTAGAAAAAATATTATTCTTTCATTATTAGTCTCACAAAGACACTAGTAATATACTGAAAACAGGATACAAAAGCCCTAGAGTTTGTTGGTAGCACAGGTACTGATTCCCAGCTGGTCAGAGCTGAGGATGGATTTGGCAAAAACATTATGATCTTCACTGTTTTCAGCAATATATGAGTTATTGAAATATATATACATAGTGTGTATATAGATATGGTATATAAGATAATGTATTTACAGATATTTTATATATGTACACACACACTGTGTATACAATTATATATGTTTATACGTACAAACATAATTTTAGCATACAGGATGTTGATCATAAATGAAATAATGTGCATCTAGGGTTTTATGTAGTTCCTCTTAGTACATAGCATTTAGTTGAAAACTACCCATTCTTAAGCTATATAATTCGGTTTGAAAAATCCTGCTCAGAATAAAATGAAGTATTTAGCTATTTGCACTGCAAATCCATTTTCCTCTTCTGATTACATTAATATATTTCCCTCCGAGTAAAAAATCTTCCCCAAATGAAATTTTATACTCTTCTAGAGACTTTGAGATTGTTTAGATTTATTTTGACTGTACACATCTGTTATGAAAACCCCACTATTCTGCATGTGTAGTCACTTTTATTAGATTTTCCTATACAGTGTATCTGTATTAAAATCACCATCTGTGCTACTGATTGTACAAAACATGAAAATACAACAGATAAATTGGATATGAGTAAAAATCCAGAAAGGAAATGAACCTTACCCCAGAACAACAGTTAAATAATATCAAAGCCCTGATCTGCATGCACAAACTGAAGAAATCCCAACTTAAATCTAACTCCCAGTCTGTTGAAATCAAAGCACAGTAGAGTGAATTAAAGTCTATATTTAAAATATTGAACCACATGTAGTCATTTAATTTTAGTCAAGATCTTAATACTTTTCACGGACATTCGTACTGGGAGTCACTATTTTCCACAGATTTCTCCAGTGAAAATAGAGGATATGGTACTCACTAATACATTTTTTATATATTTTTTTTAATGATAAAGAATATTCTTCATAACTGGAACTTCTGAAATAATTTTTTTTATTCTAGGATTACTGTGGAAAATAATCTAACGTGATAGCTATTTTCTAATTCATCATACAAATGGTTTCTTTTGCTTTTTTTTTTGTAACCAAGGATTATAGATGATTAAAGGTGTGCAAACTACACTCTCCAGGTGCAATGTAAAGCAAGCTGGATCATTTTTTATGGACTGAACCAAGTAAAACAAGCCCTCTACAACTCCTCTTGGAATAATTCCATGTATACATTGATAGTCCCTATTAATAGTAATGAAAATTACTTAATATTTCCTAATGCTGACATGTTCCATTAAAATCCCAAAGAAGTATAAGTATCTAATTTTGCCCCATCAAACCCAAAATAATTTTTATGTTTTTGAATCCCAAGTAAAATTATTTCTGTATTTATTTCTAGTACAGTAATATGATGGAAACTTGTTTGCGCCAAATTAAAAAAAACCTGATTTTAAAAATCTCCTTATATGATTACTTAGGTAAGCATTTACCAAGATACATCTATCCTTTGCATATCCCCAGCACAGTCTCTGTTCCTATTTTTCTCACAAATATTTTATTACTAAGCTGTTATGTCAGCGTTAGTAGACCAGTAGCAAAATGGCAATAATTTTCTTCATAGTCTATCAGTAACAAATGTGGAATTGATTTGTTGTGCTTGGGGACCTTGCTCTGCCTGTTGACAATGGAGAGCCAATACAGACCTCTGAGTGGCAAATAACTTGATTCATGTTATTGCAGACAAAAAAAAAATCTTGGTTCATATTATCGCAGACACTGCTCACAGGCATTAGTTTTTACTCTCTTGTTGGTTAGCTACCTTATGAATTTGTAGAATACTGTTAGAGCTGCATCATGTGCACTGTTGGGTTGAGGTGTTGTAATATGATAATACAAATGACACATTTTCTAGTTCATATGTTAATGGGAATATTGATTAATAAATATGAATCTATTGAAGCTTAAATTTGAGTTTATTTATTGGCTTAGGCCATTAATGTAAATCTTTTATTCAATTACAGCATGCAAGTCCTATTCATACATTAAAAAATTTATTATGGGGAGTAATAGTCATAAAATATAATACTGTAATCTTGTTAAACTATTTAAAATCTGGTTTGAGAGTTAGTGGACATAGATGTTCCTAACAAATAATATTTAACAGATATACACAAAGTTGTGTAATCATTCCAAAGATGCACACTAAACAAATGATAAAACAATATATTGTTCAAGCAGATTAAAAACAAAGGATAATGGTTATGTGTTTTGCATTTTTATCAAGATGGATGCACAAGAAGATTGTAAATGACAAAGAATCAACAAGACTGATTCTTGCAGTGAAATTATCTTGATCCACATGAACACTCATTTGGCAAATATCAAATGACCCTGAAGCTGATACAGAAAGAAAGATACTCAAGTACATTCTTAAACCTGAATTTATATCTCCAATGCATGATAAGATGGCATACATTTCAAAGTTTATGAATCCCAAAATACTGGATCAAAGATATGTATTCTTTCTGATGTCTCATCAAAGGCACTGTATGCACACTGTGAACAAATTAAACATTAGACATTAAAATTTTCACAGACACCCTTTGTACAAGTAATAGTGAGCTCTACAATGCAAAAGACCTAACTGTGACTTTAAATACATGTTATGTTCTTTACTTTAGCAAGTTGGTATGTACAAAGTAATGAATTAGCTAACAGCATTCTGAAACAGGGGCCGGTGAGCATTGTATTCCATTGATTAGTTAAGCTCCATAAACAGGCTGCCAAATATATGATGTTAAATCCAATCTGAAATTATCCTAGTGTCTAATCTCATGCTGACTACGAACAATCCCTAAAATAACCAGATGCAAATAACCTTCCGGTTTTTTAATCTCCTGGAATTTTCAGGTATGTAGGCAAACTATTGTGAAATATGCTCAGCCACGCATCTGGCTCCTGCCATCCTTCTATTCTTCTCTCAGCTTGTATTTCTTTGGTTCCATCTCCTCTTTCTCCCTTTTTTCTACATTGGGTGAGGAATATGTGGTCAATAAGAAATCCACGAAACCTGTCCTAGAAATGCAGAGCTTTCCTATTCTGTAATTCTCTGGAATAAAGTAGAGTAGATATTAGAAGATCCATTTATCACTGTCTGAGACATGTTCTTCAGCTTCACAGTTCTGTGTCATATATCGATGTATATGTTTGCTGTTGTGTCAGGCATGCTCTGTGATTCCTATTTATTGATGAATATAAAACATTATACAGTCCCCCCAAAGTAACTCCAGTAACACAACTTCATGAGATCCAGAAAAGAGAACCTTTCCATACATGCTGATGAAGTGCAGAGCAGTTGTGTTATGTAGTGAGCCCTGAATACCATGTCTTACAGTTATTTACACTCAGGACCTCATGGAGAACACAGTCGTTCCCTCCCTGACTGCAGCCCCAGCCTCTCTTCCATTAAAAAACCAGACATGGAGCTGGGGTGAGGGCATGTGCTCAGTATTGAACTCCCAAGCATGGAGTTATGACACAGTGCGGGTGCTAGGATTCATGCAGCGTACCAGGATTTATGCGGTGTACCAGGACAACAATTGTGTAGCAGACTGTGCACCTGAGTAGATGCCACTACAGCCATCAGCTGTCAAAAATCAAGTTACGCAGTTTAGCCAAGTTGATCTATCAATACTTACGAAGTCCATCATTGCACCCATGAATTCTATCAGATTGCATTCTACCCTTTTGGCTGTAGGAACAGTAAACTAGTCACCCCACTTAAAATGACCTCAACGCTTACATGACAAGAATATTGAAAAAGGACCAGATTAGCCTGAGTCCTGTGAGTGATATTCACAGAGCTCCTGTGACAGTAAAAAGGTTAAGTGATGACCACCACATATATTGCACAGGTCACTGTGCTACCTTGCTTGGCTTTACAGTCATGCTCTCCGTTCCGCAGCTGTATGAGCAACGGACACTACCAGGCAAATTTATAGTATAAAAGGTATTGACCAGGAGCCATGTTTTATATTTTTTTTACAACAAAGTGGAGTCCTGGTCCTTTACTGGAGCACTGTTGGGAGTGTAGTAATGCAATAATAATCATAGTAAACATGCGCAATAAAAGCACTCCAATATAAATGTGAAGACGGACTATATTACTAATAAATATACCGATATATATTTATATTTCTGCAGCACTCTAAATTGTACTAAAGATTAGGCCACAATTTTTAATGCAAATAGAAATACAGTTTCACCTCAAAGGCAAAAGTCTGAAGAATTAGGCCACAGGCATTATAAAAATAAGAATAGAACATTTAAACATAGGAATACTATGAATATTTGCCACAGATTTCCTAATTATTTTTCTCTAATTATTTGGACCAAAAAGTTGAAAAAAAAAAAAGATTTGAAAGACTAAAAATTTATTATCACTTGCTTAATAATCAGTGGAGAAGGTGACAGGAATGATGCTTAAGGAGTGATATAAAGAATTGTTACTCAAAACTTTTCTTATGTGAAACAACAGGTAAGAAAACACTGCAAGGCTAGAGGGGAAATTTTCTGGAGTGTGGGAGAATTCATGTGGTAAGGATTGAAACAGGTGACATCACTGCAAAATTCTAGGTCAGTGTGAGATTGTAAAAGCAAAGCTAAGTCTCTCTTTGCTTTCAGAAAAAGTGGATAAGAAGAAACTCAGCAGATGGAAGATGTAGACAGAACAACAAGGTTGGAAGAGGATCTCCACAAATTCTTGCAGGAAATGCTCACATTAAATTGTTATACAGTAATGAATTTAGTACATGCTTGTGTTTGCCTCAAAATGCACAAAAGGAAGATTACATTTTTACTATAGAGTAATAGCATCAAATTTGTTTTCATAATGAACTTTCTAGAAATGTTTTTAAAACATACATACAAAAGAATATACTGGATTAAGCTGACGCTCATTCTGATTAAGATGTTAATTTTATGGAGCGTTTGTACTGCAATGCTTAGAGGAAACTGGGAATTTTTAATATCCAGTCAACATTTATTCAGAGAGAAAACCAAAGCATTAAACCACCCATGTTTCTAATCATGGGGGACCAAGGTTTTGTTATGTCAAATGTTTCTGTCAGCAAAAAAATGAAGTAGATTTGAAGACATTTGCAAAATAGATTTCAAACATCTAGCTGTCTGCTCTTTTAATGCATGTTTAAACAATTGCTCCATAACTGCACAGCAGGTTTGGAGGAACAATAAATAAAGAGGAATTAGCACATCAGAGTTTTACATAGCTTTTGTTTACCTTTTGCCATGTTTCTTTCAGCCTTACCTTAGAAAACTTAGATATTTCTTTTCTTCAGAAAGTGCAATTAACAGCTTATCTCAGTTTAAGTGTAACCTATGTATGCTTATGAATACGTAAGGATGCGTCGTAGCAGAAAACTGAGAGGTGCAATAGATCTCAGGCTGCTTTGTGAATAATCAGAGTAAAATTAAACTCTGCTCTTCAATGATGAATCTGTGACACTGGGATTCACTCTAGTCAGAAATCTTTATGTAACAAATTACATCAAAAGTTTCACAAGTAAATAAAATGAAGAAGCATTAGCCATGACACAAGGTTCTAAGAAAAATATCAAAATTGCAGTGGAGATGCTTGCTAGCCTGCATCTATCATTTCAGTGGAAGAAACTTTCTCCTTCCTTAACAGTAGTAATACCCTGAAGCACCCTAATCCATTTATATTTGGGATTTTACAATATTCAGAAAACAAAAATAGAAAGTAACAATTGTATTTCTGACATGATATTGAAAGGAGCGTAATATATGCAAGTTACCAAGCACTCAATATCAAAGATTTGTTTAGAACCATAATCACACTAGATTTGTGAAGGAATAAAAAGCCTTTCCCTTCAGCTACGCTTTTCCTCAAGAACCTCTCCATGAACACTTAAGCAGAGACCACTCACCCTTTCTGTTAATCACAGTCTTTCTTAAAAATCCTTCTCTTCCAAAGAATACATATCAGGCATTCAAACTATATGAAAAGTCAATGCAAAATTTGAACATGCTATCAGTATTTTAGGATTTGTTACAGGTGGCAACGTGCTAAATGGAGGGGTAAGAGAACACCGCATTTCAGGATCTCTTTTGAAAATATCCTAAGACATTTGGGCAGCTACACTATTCTGCTCTACAAAATCATTTCAGTGAAGACCGAATTTGATGAACCTATTTAACATGCATTACTGGATTGCCAACAGTACACTGTGGCCAACACAGAAATAGGCCTAACTGACTAAGGAAAATTATAAAAGGTGAAATTGAATCTACAAACATTTTTAACCAAGACTTTTTGTGTACCAATACTAAAATATGTGAAAAATCATTATCTGCTGCCACTGCAGAAAACATATATTATTTCTGTACTCAAAATCATTCTAAAATTTTTTCTTTGTGGTAGGTGTTTATGGAAATTATACTGAGAAACTACTTTTGCAAGTGGAGTAGTGATGTTCATGTCAAATATGTCAATAGAAATTAACATTCTTAAGTGACTATCTGAAAAACGCATTGAATTTTAGACCTATTCAGCCCTGAATTTAGTGAAAAATGCTTTTGATTTGATGGCAATGCAGAGATCAGCTCTGCCGCCCTCAACATTCACAAAGAATTTTAGTGGGTTTTTTCCTGCAAGAACTTAGATTAGAATTATTTGAGGACACAAAATGAAATAGCTATAGCAACTTGACTGTTTCTCATACTTATTTCATTTTGACTTTATAAAAAAAAAAAACATCAATGAAGGATGTAGTGTTGCTATTTCAACCTCTTCAGCTGTCATGTCACACACCCTGACTCAAATGTGTAGAGACAGAAATTAATGCTGTGGAACATGGAGTATAAGAAACATCCACACACAAAAAATAATCGTTTTGCTTCATTACTGCATTTAAAACTTAAAGGCAACAATAACTTTTTGCAGAGTTAACATTTAACTAGATGGCTAAGGTTAAAGGCACAATGAAAAGCAACTACATATAGCATATAAAGATTACATTTCAAAGCAAAATATTTTTAATTATGTGCAACTTTGCAGAAAAGATATAATTTGGCACAGTTACACAGACATTTAAAAGTAAAGTTCAGAACACAATTAAGGTCTCCTCAGATTTAGGCCTGTGAAAAGATATAGCTTATAAAAAAATAATAAAAAATTAATATGCAGGAGAGAGTTTTCAAAGCAATAACATTCAGTTATATCACTCTGAGAAAATATGGTAAAATTAGGTACTATGGATGAAAGCTGTTTCAGATTTTTCACACAGAATTATAGTTAAAGTCACCAGAAATGTATAAACCATGCAGCCTGGACTTCTTCAGAAAAAAAAGTCACTGAATTTCACCCAGTTTCATCCAGAGATTTGATATCTATCATTTCTGAATTTCAGATTGATGAAATTCTGTGTATATTATACAGAAATGCACATGCTATTTTTTCTCAGAAAACTATTCCTTTAACAACATTTCTATTCTAAAAAACACTTTTCATTGTATTTACATACAAAGGCTAAGGCCACTAAGAAACTCCTGTAACAAAAAATGCCTTAAGCTAATAGGACCTGAAACAGCTGGGGATAAGGGTATGTATTCATGTGCAACCCCACACCACAGTTAGCTGAGGTTTTATGTTAAAATACATATATACTAAATATTATAGAATATTTCATTAGCTGTAACGATATTACAATCATGTCTGCAGCATCCCTCATGGTCAGAGTCAAAGCTGCTCTCAACTGTTCGAGTATCTGAATTTTTTTAATGTTTTCTAGACTTGCCCTGCATACAAGAGTTGGACAATTAACATAGTATTTGTATGTTCTTTGGTGAATAAGTGGGTACATTTTCTGGTGTTTCTCGTATAGAATATAAAGAACCATAAATCGCAAATCATTCTTTCTCTTTGGTGATGTAAATAATTTTTGAATGCTTTCATGGATGCTATAAAAAATAGCATTAGGGCATGATAATTAATAAAATAACCCACTGTCAGGAGGAAACCCACTGCCCAAATAAGAGAATGCATGTGGTTATATGAAGCAGAGATCAATGGTCCAAATCTCCTGCAATCTTTCTGATAGCTCCAGGAGTTAAATTTATCCTCAAAGATTGAGTAAAATTCTGTAGACTCAAGTGGAAATTGTAAGAATGTGGTTTTAAAAAGAAGCCTTATGTTTTAAATATAACGTATGTGTCAATTGACAGAAGCAATATAATGTTTGGCATTTGCAAGCAGCATTGCCATTTGCAAACAGCACTGGCATTTTCAACAAATGCTGAAGAAAGTGTATGGTAGTACGGTGATACATAAATTCAAAACCAGTAATTTATCTAATTCCATATTCTACACAGTCCCAGTGTTCTCTGGATTCCTAAAGTATATCTTTGAGATAATAAATGTAATTAAAGCCGTATTTTCCATGCCACATTTTCTACTTATAAGGAAAGATGGAAAAGCCAACATATTAACCAGAAACAAAAAAGGGTTTTGGAAAGCCACTTATCATATGATTCTTATTAACAAGGGAAGATTTTACAAGGGCTGGATAAAAGTTTAAGAAGGGCAGGAGAAAATTCATGTGTAAAGTAAGTGCAGTCATTAAAAGAATTACTTTTTCCCAGTATAGTATTAACT
The DNA here is from genome assembly GCA_002844005.1 of Limosa lapponica baueri. NCBI lineage: Eukaryota > Metazoa > Chordata > Aves > Charadriiformes > Scolopacidae > Limosa > Limosa lapponica. The sequence continues at coordinate 3,020,836 of KZ505635.1, forward strand.
ATGTGTAAAGCTTAATTTTACATACAAGCCTTGGAAAAAGCTTCAAAGGTCATTTTTGCGGAAACTATTTGTTGAGAGTTCTTGGAAGCAGTGAAATCTGTTAATGGAAATTGCAACAGTTGTCATTTAACACAGAACATTGCAGCAGAAATGGATTTAAATGCATCACTATGGGCCATGGTACCACCTGTCTATAATCTATGTATCCCTGCACTATGGAAGCCACTAGAGCTCGAGTTCCTGGTGGCACTATATGGCACTAAAGAAATATCTTAATGTATTGTTTACATATGCTGTAGTTTAGCATACTTTTAACAAAGACTCACACTTATAATGCTAGTAATAGGATGTCAAAAGCTCTGGAACAAAAGAGGTTAACTAGTCAGTAATTTCAATATTAAAGTTGATTTCCGTGAAGATCATAAATGACAAAACCAGGAAGGAAAACTAGTATCCCTCTTTCCTTGTAAATAAAACTGTTTCTTCTACAATTAGTGTGTAAGAAGGAAGCTGGTTAGCAGAACCCTGTTGGAATTTGAAAATGTTCATATACTCACTGGAAAAAAAATCACATTTGCCTTCAATGTGTTCATAGACAGGTACTATTGAGCTTTGAGACTTGTGCTATTGAGCTTTGGTATTGGATATACCACTTGCAGTTTATCTAATTGCTAGTTGCAAATTACAACCTTCAGCAACAAAACTATTTGGAGAGACCATGGGTTATGTGGAACCAGATGAAAACCATCATCATTTTAAAAGCACCTGAGGGGGAAGCAAGTGTAGCTATATTTTACGGTCATTTTAACTAAAAACAGGAGGTAAATTTTTTTCAGAAAATTGTTAACACCATCTACTATTCATCTTAACTACAACAGACACAGTGAACAGGACAACATCTACCATTTGTGAACAACTAATGGCTTCCAGTATAACTATAAAAGAAAAAAGTGATAATTTTGGGTACATTGTGTGATAACCGGTGATAAAAAGCAAATATTATAAGGACGACTATGGAATTTAATTACTCTAGACAGTTATTTTGCCCCGATCTGCATGAAAACTAGCAGTAATCCAGATTGCTGCTATGTTTAAAGGTGACAAAAATCAGCTGCAGCAAAATAAAATATATAGTCAAATAACTTTTTCCCCTGGTAAAACATATATTTAAATAAATGTCAGTCTACTCTTTAAGTATAATAGAGGCTCATTTTGTATCTCCCCATATCTAGAAGCTCACTATCTGATGTAAAGAGCTGCTTCTGTTTGTAAGGAGTAAGACACCTAAATTTAGCTGGCTATGCATTAGATGTCTACATATGTGCTTGTTGTGAGAGTCAGTCGCCTCACATAGGCATTTGGTGTCATCATAGTGACAAAGGGTATTCCTTCCCCACCTCTAGCTCCAAAGATGCAGCTCTCCTCTTGTATCTGGCAACCCTGGCAGATGAACTGCCAGGTTATCTGGCAGACTGGATTTACTAGAGTTCCACAGACTACAGGCGAATTTTAGATATCAGGCTCACATGTAGACACCCAAATTCAAGAGTCCTATTTCTGAGCCAAATCCCCTGCTCTGTAAGATACAGTATAATGTCATTTTTTTGTAAACATGTTTTTATAAGAAGCTGATGCACCCTGTAAGTATCCTCCAACTTGACACAATTTAAAACCAAGTCTTCACACTCAGTAGAACAATTAATGTAACTGATTTGGTTTAATTCTATCCTTATAACATTGTTGTTAAACTTGTAGTAAAACATAAGGATTCCCTTGATAATTTGATGTATATTTTATATTGCAACTTATAGAGTGAGTTGATTTTCAAAAATATTACAAATTGCTAGCATATTAAAAAATATTACATAAAATCAAAATAATTTCTGTGTAGCATTTATGTGAAAAGGAGATAAACTAAACAATCACTTTCTTATATAAATTATTGCCTTCACAGAATCAAAAGAGAAATGAACCCTTTGGCAGACATTCTTATTTCTGAGGAATTCAACTGAATCAATGACAGCTACTTATGCCATATCAATGGCCACTATTGGAACCACAGACCAAAGCCCTTCTCTATTACCCTTGTGTGATTACACGTGAGTATTAGCTACACAAGCTAAGTTCGCCCAACAGGTCTAACTGCCATCTCAATTGCCCCTGAAGTTTAAAGTCAACGTGTATCACTATTTCCTATCAAATATGAAGTGCTTTGTAAGATGGTTTTGGCAACTAGAGCTGAAATCAACTTTGCCAGAGTTACAGATCTTTTCAATCACTTTTGTATGTGTGTAACGTGCTGGAAAGACTGTTAAATGAGAGCTTATTTACCACCTAACGATGGAAAGCTATACTCTCTCTCTGTCTCAATTTTTCTCTTTTATATACGGATATTTCCAGTAAATACTCATGAGTGTCTGCAGTTTCTCATTGTTGCTTTGCATCAGAGACACAGCCATAAGCTTTCAGAGAAAAGTGCTACAAATTTCTATTATTTTTTATGCCTAATTCTGATACTTTTTGTATCTAATCATATACTCATTTAATCATGGGACCAATTTACTGTAATCATTTTATGGTTAGATATAGTCTGAATATGTAGTACACTCTTCCTATCAGTATGACAAAATGGATATGAAAGAAAATATGAATTATCTTGGGAGAATAGACACTGAATGACAGGAATACAGAAATTACTGAAAAACATATATTCAAACCCCTTGGAAACATGGCCTATTTATTTTCATATATAGTATAATAAATTTTTACATTTCATGCTTGTGTATTTGCTGTGGAATCTAGTATAAAAACAGGGTTATATATTCCAGTTCTCTAATTAATTTTGCCTCATTTAAATAACTAATTGTGTGAACATTATCTGAACTCTTGTTCAAATGCATTAATGATTTGAAAATAATCCACTCATTCTCTTCCACATCTCTTCACATCTAGCTCTTTTTCATTACTATTTAATTGAATTTCCATTTTTCAGCTTTAACAGTTCCTCACAGGAAACTGGAATACCAGTATTCAGATTGTGTTAATGATCATGTTTATGCTTGCTTGATTAAATGTCATTCTAAATGTTTTTAGTATCATGTAGACACAAAGTTTTTACAACATTTCTAAGGATTTAGGGCAAGAAAGGCTATGAAAGTCCTATTTTAATTCAATTCTGTTGTGTGATTTTACTTCTTACTGTCAATACAAGTTTCACTAATTATTTTAACACTCCAAATAACAAGTCAATGTTCTGAAGTCCTGGTCCCATGCCCAGTGAAGTGAACTTGGATTTAATTGGATCATGAATGGGAGGGATTAGAGGAATGTGATACATCTTAGTTGGCTAGACTGACCAAAAGGACTGCTTTCTATTTAATAAACACTAGTGCAAAGAACAGATTATGCAACATAGTGTAACTAAATCAAACTCAAGTATTCTGGACTTTTTGAAATGGAAGAATAAAAGAGGGATTTTATTTTTTCGCAGATGAAGTACAGTTACTTCAAAGAAGAAAGGGATGATTCAAAACATCTAGTACATAGTTTATAAAAAGGAAGTACTAATATCTTGATTGCAGATCCTATTTTCAAGAAGCTACTTCAAGAATGTAACTTTTCTAGCTTAATATTGGGAAAAAATTACTATAGGAGTCTTTATTTTACATTATCACACATTATGCTGGATTGCAGGTATTCCATTTTTCCATAATTATTTGGTAGTACTTCAAGTTTTTCTGTGGCTGTTTTCAGTTTCTGTCTTAAGGCTGAGTAAAATGACACCAGTAAACGGACATAACCCATACTTTAATACAACTCTATTGCTTGTCTGACTTATTTTTGACAGTGTGAGAAGACCACTTCAGGTAGGGATACAGAACATGATGGGAATGGTAAAGTCACCAGCAGACTCCATCATTTATATTTTCTGGCCTCAGAATCATCTCTCTGGGGTGCAAAATTCCTTTCTATATGTGTATACAGCTGTGTGTGCAATACAACTATGTGTTGTTATTCACCCTTTCAAACAAAAGAGAACAGTTTGCAAACCACTGTACAGGAAAAAAAATCTCTTGTCCAAGTTCACAATAGCTACATGGCACCACAGTTCACCATGATACACTGCAATTAAAAGAGAAAAACTTAAATTTCAAGGTCATTTATAATCTTTCCTACATCAATGTTAACATTCATATAACATGTTTTTTACTTAATTTTACAGTAAAATGGAAATTCAGGTTATTAAATTGTTTATAGTATCTGACATATTCATTGGTTCACTCACTCCTTTTTCATGTCCAATAAGAAATTTGTGAATCTGTCACTACCTTGGTTTTTGGCTTGCTCACAAATGAATAGAAGAAGGGAATAAATCAGGAACTGGAAGGTTGCATTAATCTTACAACCACCTTACCCACCAGCTTACTTAGAATGTAATTTATCTTTTTTTTTTTTTCCTGACAGTTTTAAGAAAAGTGGGAGGGAACACAAGGGAAAGAGTATTAGAGAAACTGAACCTCAGAAGGGGAGAAAGTGTTTTATGTTACCTCCTGGTTAGCAGCAGCTAGTTCTTCTTCCAGTGCAGAGACTCTTTCTAAAGAAACCCTCAGTCGTTCCCTTACCTAGAAGAAAAATCAAAATATGTGCAGTAACGTAATTCTATCAGTCTTTAAAGATTATATAATCTGCCATATGCCTTGCCAGTCCGTTTGCAGGCATGTGTGTTGCAACCTTTCATGAGACATGCTGCATAGTAAACATTTAAATCTAACTTTAGGGAGACTTAACCCATGAAAATAGGTGTCAAACTTTAATTGCCATACAGCTGTTCCCTAGTTTGCCTATAATTTTATGGAATACACAGCAAATGCAAATATTCTAAGACCACATCAGGCATAAAAATAAAACATTCACAAGAATCTTTTTCGAAGGATAAGGTAAAAAACATGTGCAGAAGTTTTAAGTCCACTCCATGGAAGATAACTCATCTGTTCCTATTAATTGAATACAACAAATTCATTGAAAAAATACTTGCAGCATTTTATTCAGGCACACATACTAAAGGTTTTTTTATATCATCATGCAGTTTGTTTCGGTTTTGCAAAAAGTCATAAACAAGACATACTCTTATAAGCAGAAAAGACTGTGTGTTTTTACCACTTTTATAGATGACTCATTCTCTTCTAAGGATACCTATGATCTACTCTATTATTATTATTACAATTATAACTATTACTATTACTGAATATTTATTATTAAATAAGAATAATAATTTAATACCTCTGAAGACATATTTACTGTTGCTTGAGTACTCAGGCTCAGCGTCAGCTCATGTATCAACAGGTAACCTAAACTGGAAATTAAGCCACCAGTCTCTCAATATGATCAAAGGCAAACAGACCTGAAGTGATCTTCAGTACTATGCGTAGGTGAATCTCTTCTGACTATCAAGAAAGCCTATGACATCTCCTCTCCTAATCTACACAACTTCATTAGGCACCTCACATTAAATGACTTTACAACCTGGCTAATCAGTCAAAAGTCAGGATATATTTCTATCCCCATTCCAGCTACACTGCAGTAATGCTGTTTCAGCTGACGATTCAAGCATGTTTAAGGCTATCAGCAATGTTTGTAGGGAAAGTTAGGATATTCTATTACATCAACAGATGTAGCTGGAAATTGTTTTCATACCCTTGACAAATACAGGAAATCCCTGAAAAGGTAGTGTATGTCCTAATGCTTTCATATTTTTTCCAGTGATACATCTTAGTCTAATAAATTATTACCTTTCCTTACATACTTTATTTTCCATTACTACTGATAGAAGTGAAATTTTGCAAATAGACTCACTACATCCCAAGAATGGCTTAGACTTTAATACATGAAAATTACTTAGCAAAACTACAACCTAGCATGTTCATTAAACTTAAAACTAACTAAATCTAAAAATCAAATAGATATTCAGGAAATGAACACTAAAAAAGAAAACTATTCAGCCTTCCTAAAAAATGCAAATATAGTTGCTTATGCAGTACTTATTTCATCATTTTTACATACTTCAGCTTTATTAAAAGGAACAAAAATTGAAAATGTGTTTTATGTATTCACATTAATTGTTTGAATGCTCTCAGGTAACTATAGTTTTACTATGTGCTAAACAATATTGCTAGCCTTAACAGAACAGAAATCAGAAGTGCAAGGTGCTCAAAAGAGCAAAAGAAAAGTGAGTTGAAGAGTGTTAAGGTATAAGAAATACTAAGACGCTCTCAAGATTAGAAAGAATCCTCAACTTTTTAGTCATTTTTCTGATTTATTAATTTCCCTCTATTTCTTCAGCACTAGTAAGACAGAAAAAAATCAACTGTTAAAGTTCCCAAGAATGCATGTTGAAGTTTAACTGGACATTTCTTATAGGGTGTGACCACGTAATCAATAGCTGAGCTGCAGTAACTGACTATGCTTGTTCTTCATCTGATGCAAATGAAGTTTAAGCCATATTGAGTGACAGTGACTGAGTCATCCCTGAGTGGCAGTGAAAAGAGTGAAAATCACTACAAATTTTTGTGATTATTTCAGCTGTTTTCATAAACCAAAACAACAGAATGCAGTGAAAATATGCAATGAAACCCAAAATGGGTTTGCTATTTATTAAATTTCTGTACTATTTTTCATCAAAGATGAAAAAATCTTTAATCAAAAAGCTTGCTTTCCAAATTGAGCTATGTAATTCCTGAAGACATCCTCATAAAGCTTTGAATTTATGGTAGTACATAAGCTATCATCACTCATTTTGTATAATTTTTTTAGCATTCAATTATAACATACTTGGAATATGTAAAATTAATTTGAAATATTATATTTACTCATTCTAAATTATTCGTAATTTCTGTCTAATTTTATTTTTCATAAAAATAATCCACACTAAATGTATAATGCAGAAATTATTCTGGCTGTAGTTGAAAAACTTTGTTTAAATGGCTTATAAAGTATTTCTTACTTCATACGCCTTTCCTTTTTCCTATCTTTAAAATCATATTCTGCTTGCAAAACAGTATTATTTCTCCAGTTCTTCTACCAGCTTCCAAGGGATGCTCGATGACCTGTTTCCTTATCCAGATCGATGAAAAGTCCAAGGCAGTAAGAGTCCACTACCCAGTACTCACATCTTTCCTCTCTCTACTCCTACCATGCTCTCTGCCTTCCCAGAGGTTTCCTGTATTCCTCTGTAGATCCCCAAACTCTCTTTCTGTATCCTGCTTCTCTTCCCACCAACATTTCCACCTTTCACTAGCTCTCCACTATTAAAGTCTATGTCCTACCAGTGAGGGGTGTAGTCCTGTCTTCAAGAGGCCTGATTTCAATCTCTCTAAACACAGTGGGAGCCGGCAGACAACAATTTCTTAATGGAAATCTCAGTTCAGATGTAAAAAATACAGGGAAAAGTAACAGTCATCTTTCTGGCTTCAGTCCTCCTGGCTGCAATTGCTGCTGAGGGACAAGATGATTGAGAGAAAATTCACAAGACAGCAATTGTTAATAGCTAAAATGAAATGCAATGAGTTGGTAATTTTACTTTAAATTTTCATAAGTTTCCTGAAACCTCCATGTATTCAAGCCTAAGCGTTTTATAAATGAGAATGCATGTTTAAAAAAAATGTTATAAGATGTCTAACACTGGCATTCACATTGAATAGTGTTAGAATTTGCAAACCAACTAGGCCACATTACTGAGAATGTCACAGCTCCACAGGAAGCTGGAATCAGAAAAATTATCCTTAGACTTTATATACTATGCCACTGTAGAACTGAATCCTAGTGGGCTTTATACAGACATTTTAAAGCCTGAAAACAACACTCCCTGGAAATAATAGGCCTTTTATTTCAAAGAAAATTTAGGAGACACATTTTTCACATGGCATTTCAGAAAAAATCACAGAATCACAGAATGGTTAGAGTTGGAAGGGACCTTAGAGATCATCGAGCTCCAACCCCCCTGCCCTGGGCAGGGACACCTCCACTAGAGCAGGTTGCTCAAAGCCCCATCCAGCCTGGCCTTGAACCCCTCCAGGGATGGGGCAGCCACAACTTCCCTGGGCAACCTGTTCCAGTGACTCACCACCTTCACAGGAAAGAATTTCTTCCTAATATCTAATCTAAAGCTCCGCTCTTCCGATTTAAAACCGTTACCCCTTGTCCTGTCACTACACTTCCTGACAAAGAGTTAATGTCTTTACTTTGAATATCAAGCTATTATATTCAAATCATTTTATTTTTTTTTTAATTCTTGGCCTATTGTCAGTAACAACATGGGACAGTATCAGTGTGACACAGAGCAAGAGCTGGCAGGTGTTTCCCTTTGCCTTGCCTTGTATGTACACAGTTAATGCACTGCTTTTTTTATAATGACCTAACCAAAATTTCCATCTGATGGCCCTTATTTGTTGTTAAAGAAACTGAAAGCAACTCTGCCTTGGCACAGAAAACTTCTTTTTTCCTTTCATCTGGTGGGTGAACAACTAATTCAGATTCACATTTGCTGTGGTGACATTGGAAATGTTGCAAACAATTCTTCGTATTCAACCACATACATGGAAGCTGTTGAAGTTAAGGGAAATCTTTGGTTCTATCAGTGAAAAAGAGGAAAAGTGCTACATCAGCTCTCTGTTCTGAAGGAGAAATCTGCTCTGGTTTACAGCCCAGAAGCTGTAACTTTATTTCTCACTTTAAATTTCTTTCTCAGTCTTCCACTGATTTCAAAATAAACTCGAGGAAGAACAGAAAAGCTGAGTAAAGATTTCAGGTTTGGTCATTCATATTCCAGGAAAGAATACAGGCTAAAAATGCCATACTAACGTATGTGGTATACATATATTCTGAAAACGATTTTACTCTGAGCAGTATTTACCAGTTAGTAATTGTATTAATGTTTTCCTGAACTTTGTAAGTTCATATTGAATAACATTTGGATCTAAATACAGGGCAACAGCCAAAGCCTTTGAAAAACCATACGCAAATGTATTGCAAAGAATTTTGTATTGGATTCCTTGTTCAAATTTATGTTACAGCAAACAAACCAAACAGAACCATCCTTATTTCTGAGAGGTGCGGGAAAGGGTATTGTTCCTGATCACTATCTTGTTAGAGAAAAAGGAGCTGGAAAAAAGTCAAGCTATTTTTATCTGAAAAATTTTTTTTTTTTCATAAGACGAATGCAAATTAATGATTAGAATTGTTTGGGGTTTTTTTTCTGTAAGTCAAAGACAGCGAGTAACTGTACTTCATAGAAGTAAGCATCATCTTAGTGAGATGGTGTTTATCACTTCAGAAATAGTGTACTCCTAAAAGTTCATATAGTCCTTCAATGTATTTCTGTTTTCTTGGGCACTGGATAAAGCTTTACTAAATAAGGTTTCACAAAGTAAGACTAATCAGATGTCACCTGATCTATCAGAACATTCTATAATATGCATTTTTAAAGGACAGATTCCCATTAGAGTGCCACAGACACAGCAGAAAATGCTCTCTCCATGTTAGAGGGTGTATCCAATATGTGCCCAGATGACTGGGTATTCCTCTGGCTTTTAAATGCAACCACATTATCTTGAAATGTAACATAGACAATGTCATGTTAGCACTGCTGTCGGTGCAAAATATCACCCATCTTTCTGCGTCTCCTAGCAACTGCTTCCCACATATTTCCTTGCTGTCAAATTCTTTCTTCTTTCTCTCCAGATCTGCAGCCCACAAAGAGCTTTTAAAAAAACACTTGCACATGCTAGAATTGAATCACTGTTTTTTTCCTGAACAGTCTATTGAATAAAAGCTCTCCTAGCTACCTGCTAATGAATAAAAAGACAGTGATAATGTTGACATGAATAGGTTGTTCTTATTTGCAAGAATATTAACTATACTTTTCTGCTGTGAATTAATCTCAAGAGAACCAGTGTTTTTTTAATCTTTGCTAGGACAATAACACCTGATAGTTGCTTTACTCTGTGAAGATCAACTGGACACTTTTCTTAAAAAATTGACAAAAAAAGGAGTTTGGAGAAGAAGTTGCTTCAAACAGTTTCTTTTTTTCCAAATGAACATTTTAAATGTTGAGTCCAATGTTTAAACCAAAATAGGAAAAATGTCTGCAGGAAAATAAACCTGTTCAGACAGATATTAAAAGTCAATTATAGCTATAAAATGGTATAAATAAAACAATCACTTTTCTAGTTTGTGTTCTTCCTGAATTGCATATAAAGAGTATGTACTCCCTGATCTACACGATACTCAATATCTATTCTAACCATGAAATTAATATAAGCTTCTATTTTCTATTCAACTTTAATGACCCAGTTTGCTGTATTATAAGCTATTCCATGAATATTCATACATAATATCCCCAAATATTTCATAGTGCTGTCTTACATTATTTCTACAACTTTTCATTGCATGAAATAAAACAAAGGTATCATGTACTTAGCAGCAGTAAGAGAGGTTTTTGAGATCTGAAGCATTAAGAAGGTCAGGGGTGATGAACTGAAGAGAAGTTTCCATACAGACTATCTTCCCTATGAATACAGCTGCAAATTTCAAGTGACTTAGGCAATAGCAAAGACTACTAGAAATGTTAAGTCAGAGTTCACGTTGGTGTTAGTCATAATCAGTCCTAACATCTAGTGTTTAAAACTTTGCATTTTGTTAACAATGTTCATTGTTTGTGGCACATAACTTAACCTTACACTTAGAAAAAAGTAGTGAGGCCTTTTTCATCTTTGAAAGGTAATGGCAGTCAGGAAAGATTCCTGATGAGTGGAAAAGCCACAAATGTTGTGTCATCCATGAAAAAAGGCAGGAATTATCCCGGGAAGATCCCAGGAAGTACAAGCTGGCCAGTGTTGGAAAGGTTATGAAGCAAATCTTCCTGGAAGCCACTTCCAGGCACATAAAAAACAAGATGGTGATTGGCAAGAGCCAGTATGACTTTGTCAAAGGCAAATGACATCTGGCTAACCTTATTGCCTCATGTGATGACTGGGTCCATGGATGAGGGAAGAACAGTGAATGTTTTTTACTTTGTCTTTACCAAGGCTTTCTGCAAGATATTCTATTTTCTCCCAGAAAAAGAGGGTGAGATATGAGTTGGATAAGCGGATTATAGACTGCATAGAAAATTGGCTGGACTGCAGGGCTCAGAGATTTGTGATCAGTGACACAAAGTCCAAGTGGCATCCCATTACTATGAATGGAATAACCCCAGGCAACAGGACAGGCTTGAGAAAGAAAAAGCAGTTTTGCAGAAAAGACCTAGGGGTGAATAAGGCCAGACACACAGTTCAGTCAGCAGGTTTAAGCAAAAGATTATTCCCCTCTGGACGTTTGAGACTGCATCTGGTTTTGGGCTTCCCAGTACAAGAAAGACACTGAGAGACTTCACTGAAGGCCCACCAAGTTGGTAATGGGCTGGAGCAGATGGCATATGAGAAGAGGCTGAGAGAGCTCGGTCTCGTCAAACTTAAGAAGGGAAGGGTCATGGGAGACCTTATTGCTGTCTACAACTAGCTAACCAGAAGACGTGGAGAAAACAAAGCCAGCATCTTCTTGGAGATGCAGAGTGACAGGGCAAAAGGGAACAGGTGCAAGACTCAGCAATGGAAATTCCAGCTAGGAAAAAAATTACAATGAGGCTATGAATATATCCCTGTAGTTATTCAGAAGTTTATTAGACAGCACACAAGCAACCTGAAAGAGCTGGCCCTGCTTTGAGCAGGAGGTTGGGGCAGATGTCCTCTAGGACGTCCAACCTACATTATTCTACTAATCTCTCAATAACTTCAACAAATTTTCATAGGTGGATTAATAACTTATTTCTGAAGGGTCTGAAATAAATCTGACATATCATATTTCTGTCAAAGAAAGTGTAGAATAGATGACTCACATGCCATGAAGGCTTTTAGCACATTTAGATGTATGCAGTCTTTTTTACTTCCCTTTTTTTTTTTTTTAAATAAATATCCCAATAATGCTGACAATGTTTGGAATAATGTTTTAACTTTATACTATCAGGTATCTGGTTAATATATAAAACATCTTTGATCCAAACCCTCTAAAGAAAGCAACTATAACATAAACAAATAATTTTATGCAGGATTTGTACCTGAAAATAATGTGTACTAGGTTTATAACAACTTACTTTAAAATAATTTATGAAACTGTTTCCTTGATTGATCTTGGAATGCTTTATAATAAAATATGATTTATTATAACAAAATAAAAAACGTTCAAGGCATAGATGAATAGCATATAGGAAAAAGTAATTTTGGCCAACCAATTTTAAAACTTGTTTTATAATGTAACAAATGCCCTGTTAATATGATTGCAGATGGCTGATTTTTCTACACTGATGATTATCATTACCACTGGGACAGAGACCCACCACATACATAAGATGTTTACCGATGTCTCTCCAAAATTTTTAAATGAACCGAATACTGATTTTAACCTGTTACATTAAAAAAAAAAAAAGATTAAAAAAAAAGAATTTTCAAGAATATAGGTCAAAATTTTGTGTTTGGCTTCAATCTAATTCTGTAAAATAATTTTCAAAATGAGATGTAAAATAAACCTCTTGGTACCTAAACACTAAAACATTCACAAAAGAAAATGTGTGAGAAGTACATAACTGCTGCATAATCAGAATCTATTTAAAGTTTAGATCTTATTATTTCTCATTCCTATCCAACAGTGTCAAAAAGTATAAAAGCAGAACAGGTCCCTACTCTCTTTATAGTTTTATCAATGTTTAAAGTGTTAGATAAAAGATCAAAGCTCAGACCATAAAACCTATCAATCCTCAAAAGATATTTTTAATAATAAAGGATTTTATAAGTCTTTATGGCATCCAAAATCTTATTACAATTAACATTTTACAGTGGCTAGAAGTCATTATATTCCCTTTTCCAGATTTTCTTTAAATATGCTTTCATGATATATAACTGAATAGAAGATATAACTAAAGAGATATACCTAAACACAAAATTTTATTTGGTATATATTCAGTAAATTAATTTAACTTTGAACCTGATAGTTAACCCAGTATGACTCATAACGAACAGTACTTCAGACCCTTATTACCAATGAAACATAAACATTACTATATAACTACAATTACCCTTTTCATAAAGCTGTTTCTTTTAGTAGTTCCTTAAAAATAGTCAACTTTCTGAGTATATTTCTGAATGTAAAGAAGGTAAATTTGTTACTGTGAGACCAGTGAATTGGTTCTACATGAATGTCATCATTTTGGTTGGAATAGAGTTAACTTTTTTATTAGCAGCTGGTATAGTGCTATGTTTTGGATTTGGGATAAGAAATACTTTTGATAGAATACTAGTGGTATTAGTTGCTAGGCGGTCAAGGCCTTTTCTGCTCCTCACTTTGCCCTGCCAGTAGGCTGAGTAGGCTCGGGGTGCACAAGAACTTGGGAGGGGATACAGCAGGCACAGCTGATCCCAACTGACCAAAGGGCTATTCCATACTGTGTGGCATCATGCTCAAGCATATAAAGCTGGGGAAGGTGAAGGAAGGGGAGGATGTTTGGACTGATGGCGTTTGTCCTCCCACATAACTGTTACATGTGATGGAGCCCCGCTTTCCTGGAGAAGGCTGAACACCTGCCTGACAATGGGAAGCACTGAATTAATTTCTTGTTTTGTTTTGCTTGTCTGTGTGGCTTTTGCTTTACCTATTAAACTGTCTTTATCTTAACCCACAAGTTTTTTCTCACTTTTACCCTTCTGATTCTCTCCCCCATTGCAACTGGTGGGAGTGAGTGAGCGGCTCCATGGTTCTATCTGTGAGCTCAGGTTAAACCGCGACACTGCACAGCTCAGCAGTTTCAGGTGCTGTGCTGCACAATGCTCAGCTTACCTGACCATCTCAAACAGAGAAGCGACTCAGCCGCAGTGATGTGCCCAAGCAAATCTGCCAAGACAGACCCCAGGAACTAGGTTCTTTGCTTGTGAGCAACGGTTCTCACGTGCTCCCTACATGTGTAGTTTCGAAGCACTTTCTATTAATTGAGATACATCGTCTTCTGAGCATATTGTTTAGAGACGTTAACTGGATTTCTGAATTCTTGTAAAGCTCAAGGTGATACCTCATAGTTGCACAAAGTTTCATTCACACAACGGAGTCTTTCCAGCACAGGAATACAGTGGAAAGACACCTTAATTAGCATGATTTTATGCAGTTATCATCAGTGGTTTTTATCTTGATTCTGCAAGCCCTTCATTAACTCTGATAACGAAGGCTCTACTACTCATTTTAGGTTACCCTACTTGTAAGCACTTGTACTGTGCTTATGTAGTAAATGCTAAAGACATCTTTGAAACTTTGGAGGTTTCCCTCCTAAAACATTTTAAGAGGCAAGTCCCTTTATGCAGTTAGGAAGATCTCATTCTGCCTTTTTACTCTGTGTGTTTTTAAAATTTGAGATACCTACATTTTCTCAGCAATAACATAAAAGCACACCGTACAAATGATAAATTCCATGGTGTCATGTTTATTTAGTGCTAAATAGGAGAAACATATCTGGTAGAGGGTGAGATTTGCTTATTTTGAAAAGTCAGTACTATTGTCTACAAAAGATAGCTAAAGTGACCTGAAGTGCATTACAGCTATTGGTCATATATTTTTATAGATTTCTCTAGACACGTGTAAATGCTGTAAGTATAGAACATATTCCAAGAAGCTAATAAACAATACTTTTACTCTGCTGCATCATAAAGCAGAGTTAAGTAAGTTAAAGAGTGTATTTAGTAAGCTTTTTTCCCATACTGTACCTTTTCATCCAAAGCCTTGTGGTGCTCAAACAGAGATTTCAGGGCTTTGAGGACCTCAACTTCACTGGAAACTCCTGAGGGAGACTGTGCTTGCCGTTTCACCACTGTCATCCTCAGTGATCTTTCGTGTCTTGAGACAAGGCACTCCAAATGCTCCAGTAACAGCTATTGGATTTGATATAAAAAGTTATTAATTTTTGTGCACCTAAATGCCATGGAAATTCTAACTACAAAGTGCATGGTGCCAAATGGCAATTTTCTTGGCAACATCATTGCGGGAGAAACTATTGACAATATTTCATGATTCTAAATCAGATGGAATAAATAGAAAAATAGGAAATCTACTCATGATTCCACTTAAAACTCTGCTATGAAAAG
The DNA here is from genome assembly GCA_002844005.1 of Limosa lapponica baueri. NCBI lineage: Eukaryota > Metazoa > Chordata > Aves > Charadriiformes > Scolopacidae > Limosa > Limosa lapponica. The sequence goes on from KZ505635.1 coordinate 3,036,048, forward strand.
CGAGAACAACAAATCGCTCAGCATAAGATCACTATTTAACTATTTATTAACTAGTTATACAATATAACTAGTTTATATTAACTAAATTAAGCACATATTTACAATATGTTTTGTGATAGTCATTGGTGAGCATTAACAACCAAATAGCAACCAAAAGGAGTCTAAAGCATCATGCAAAAATGTTAAAGTTTATAACTAATTCACCGTAACTGTAATATATTTTTAATTTATACTGAAAGTTTCTTAACAAAATGTGCAAAAGTAAACAGTATATTTTATAAATTTTTAAGACTATTCATTCTAAATGCCACAGCTAATCGTGTTTGTCACTAGCATGTGCTCTAAAATGTCATTGTCTCTGTTGTACAAAAAACATGATGGAAGACGAAAAATTCTGTAAAGAGAAATTTCAGGGTATTCTAAATATCTGCAAAATAACCTGTAAATAACTTACTGTAAAAACATATGATAATTATTTTTCATCATTACCCTGAGGTTAAATAAAAAATTTAAATGTTATGTTGATGTTGTATAGAAAATTCCCCATTTGTCTATAATTTCATAGGGCTACCATTGCTGTTCTTACAATCTGAACATGAAAAGGAACTGGTTAGCTGTAAGGTTAAAGTAGGGTAGGTATATGCATGAATCATAATGCATGTTAAATGTACAACATACCATTATATCTAAGTCAATAACTGGAAATCTGAAAGTTACATGGTTAATTGTTTATTATTTCTCCTTCAATGTGGTCTTTAATATAGCTACAAACAGTAAAGATATATATATTTATCTGTGATCCATAGTTATTCTCAGTCCCATAAAAACCTTTATTATTACATGAATTAATAGACATAGAAGAGCAAAGCCAGAGTGTAATCACATTATAGTTATGATATATTTCTATTAAGTCAGGAGTGGTTAGGGTTTGATGCTATCTTTGATGCTTCCAAGGAGGTTCTCGTGTCTGGATTTGCACCTGGTTATTATATTACAATAACTGTATCATTCACAGCAAATAGTGAACACACATGCAATCAATGTTAACACATTAAGAATTGAAATGACTCCACGCAGTTAAAGAAAGGAGGGTATTTTTACCATTTCTGCATTCAAGTGATGGCCCATATTTGTCAAAAGCAAATGAGCAAGAAATTTACAAGGTTTGTCATCTGATCCCTGTAGGGCTGACAGCAGATCTAGGTAGATTTTTAATTATTTGAGGCAGTCCAAAGTAACAGGCAAATTTGAAGAGACCTCTTCGTCACAGAGGCATCAGAAACTCAGAGCAGGGATGTGATAAAGTTGTAACTCAGATGAGATCAGAATAGCTTCCAAATACTTACAGAGTATTTCTGTTCATAGCAGTACTTAAATACACAGTTAACTGCTATCATAAATAGAAGTGAAATTCTAAATTTTGGTCTAAATTCATATATTTTTGTGATTTTCTAGGCCACCTAGTTTATTAGAAGATAGCTGGAAGAAAGTAAGTCAACAGTTGATTTCTAACGCTATAGTCTACTCTCTGCCCCATCTCTCAAAAGAGACTATGCGGCTCCAACATTTCCTTCTCTCTGTAGTTGGACTCTGCCCCACTCCATAGCCCTGGGGTAGCCAGAATCTGATTGAACTATGCTGTGCACATACATTTCTCCACAGTCACTCGCATTTGCTGGCTGATCCTGTTAGAGCCTGGCTCATTCTGCTCTGTTGTCTGTCTGGTCTACCTGTCTTTATGCAGAAACTTTTCAATGTATCATAGCTACCTCCGGAACATTCTAAATCTGGTCAAAATTCTATGAAATTCTGGGGAAATTGGGGAAAAAAAAGGAATATGTCAAACCACAACTGAGCTTTTAGCATGGCCAGCTAAAAGTTCAGTTGTGGTTCAATATATTCCTCTTTTTTTTTTGCCTGACATTGAGCAAATCTATTGTATTTGATGCCCTACTATCCTAAACAACTTATCTCCCAGACAAACACTGTGATGACTGGAAAGGAGGATTCTGAAAGCCTGTATACAAGTCTTTGTTGGAAGAGAAAATGAGAAAATCTGATTTAGGAGAGAATAAAAATGATGGTGACACAGAATTCTTGATATGGAAAAAACTTTACTGATGGAAGCATTTACACAGAACACACAGCAGAGAGACAAATAAGGAACACAGGAAAAAAAAAGGATTATACACCCAGCACCATTTTGAACTGGTGTAGACAGACAATCTCAACAATGAATTTGAAGTCAGCATGGAGAGAGAAAACCCAAAAACCTTATTAAGAAAAGGAAGAGTGTAATTTGAAGAGACTGATGAAGAAAAAATGGAAAAAAAAAAAATGGCTGATGGAAAATCCCAGTTAAATAAGGTTCCAAGTATGAGAAGAGAGTAGTGGGAACTCAGAATTTCCAGTGGGGTGAACATGGAGGACTTTACTATGTGGGATGAACGGTGCAGTACCCTATCCCTTTGTACAGCAGCAGATAATATATTTAACTTTAGGTTAAGTTACTGCCATGTTAGAAATATGTATAATAGAAAAAACTAAAACAATTGAAAGCCGTCCATTTTATATACACAAAAGCTAATTTTGCCTTTAGCTTAGAATTACTATTTTAGAGGTTACAAAACCATACTTCAATGTCTGCTTATATTTCATAGTCATTAAATAAATCCAGTGCAAAATATTGTTGCCTATTTTACTGCATAAAGAAAGATGAGTCGACGTCACAGCTAAGTGTTAAAATACTTGTGGAGAATTACTGCACTACTTATGAACATTTCACGCTTTTGCTTTCTGTTCTTGTTCACTCAAGCTAGCCCGTTTGCAGTGGTTCATTTTTCTGGAAACTGCCTCTGAACACTGGGATTTTCCTTACTGTCAGCCCTAAGAATGCTCATGAAGGTATGTTATTTAGGATTCTGGCTTGTAAAAATTTCTTATTTTTGCTTTTCAACAAAAGTCAACTCTATTTCTCCACAAATTCTGTGAGCACTGTTTACAGCAAAAACCAGCTGAGCAGAGAGTATTATTAACCAGGTCTCCCAGTGCCACATTACTCCCAGCCATGCTGAGAGGGAAGTACAAACCAAGGATTGGAACATCTGACTGTGGCTAAGTACCTGATGGCAAACCCTTGCCCCCTGCTTTGCTGAAATGATACTGCTACTTTATCCATCTTTGCCACAACTACAGTTATATTTTAAAAAAAAGGGTAATAGATCTTCCCTACTTCCCTTGGAAGAGCAAATGTAACCACTGTCAGAACTATGAAGTGTCCCATTAATACAATGATCAGGAAAGGGACACGTATACATATAAAAAAGGTAATGGTGTGTCCAAGCAATGTTTAACGACTGAAGGAAATCACAATATCTTGTGGGCATGAGGGCACGCTGAGGACTTCCCCCCGTATATAATTGAAGAATTACTATTCCAAATATTTGTGAGAACACCACAAGATTTCCTGTTGAAATAACATTGTAATAATATTGGTAGTTTATTAAAACTACAAAAGAATTGTTAGAAACAGCTTTAGGTATTTTAGTATGTTGCAATTAAACTCGAACTAATCAAGATCATGTGCTGCTGAGAGCTTTCTGCTCCCTCATGCTGCTGTCAAGCTGCTATAGTTGTTGAGCGTTCAGAGGGACAGGCAGCTTGCAGAGAAAAGAAGATGAAGATCAACAGCAGCAGGCGGGACAGAATCACTCACACATCATTGCAATGCTTTTCCTACTGGAAAGCATAAGCTTGACAATGAATTATGAAATAACCTGACAAGTGAATTTTACTCTTATGCTGGGCAAATTTTAGGATGCTCAAGATGCCATGCTGATAAATGTATCTTAGCTAAATGGGATGAAGGCTTCTGGAGCTCTGAACTCTTAATAAGCATAAGGATTGTTTAAAAATAATAATTTAAAGACTGAAAAATGCTGTAGTGCATACTTAATGAGTGAATGAAGCATGTCTAAAATGTTAATTAGACCTAAATCAACAAGAGTAGAGAAATTTTTTAGAATACACCCAGCTTCCTGTATGTCTCAAGTCACTTCCAAAGCACTTATGGAAGTGATTGATTTCTGTGAAATGGAAATGGATGATTAAATGTAACGATATAAACTACATCAGTGTAGGTTACCACCTACCTATATTATACTATACCATTATTACTACCTGGACACTGATTTACATAGGAAAATGAAAAAAGTTAAAACCTTTTTTAGAAATGATGACTCAGTAAGTTGAAATTACTGTGACTCAGTTTGTATTACTACAGGACTTGGATTTTAATCAATATAAAATATTTTATCTTAACTTTATTTTCAATAGACCTGTTTGTAAAAAAAAAAAACCACAGAAGTTCAGAGCAGGATAATAAATGGAGAAATTAAAGAATCAGAAGAGGGTAATGGAGAGAAACGGAGAGCATAAATAATGGAATACAGGGGACAAATATAATAGATAAGGGATTTACTAAAATGAGACAGACTTAGTTTAAGGGATTCCTTAGGGGAATGGGGCAGCCCACTAAGAAGAAAACTCTCTTTTGAGGTCCAGCTTAAAATTTCTCACCAGCATAAACAAAATTGAATTTCCTTTCAGTCTATATTAGAATGCACATTGTTCAGTGAATCTCCATCTCTGGTGCAAGCTAAGAAGACAAGTAAAATAAGCAGACATGGGTTTGAAGATTATGTCTAAAACCAGTCATAAAATCAGTCATTTTCTTCAACATTTTTCCACAGTGGTGGAAGCCTTTTTGCACCCGTGGTCAGCTGGGGTGACCTCAAATAGCTATACTGGTAAATTACTCGTGAAAATCTCTCTTTGAACAAAGTGTTTTTCATGTCTGTCTTTCTGTACATCCAAGACAGAAAAGAGAATACTTGCAACCTAAAACTCTAATGGAAACACACATATGTGAAGCAAAATTATGAAAGAAAATATAATAATTGGGATAATGATACAAAGTAATAGAAATGAAGAAAAGGGGTTCATTTGAGAATAATGAATACAAATATAATAACCATTAGATTATACAGGGTCTGAAAATATAGGTATTGAATTACTCTATATTACATTTACTATCTATTGTCACCCTGTTTTCTGTGACAGAAGTTCTTATTTTAAAGAAGAAACATGAGTCTAGAAGATTGATCGTAATATTGAAGCAAAAATAATGAAAATAACTGTTATTTACATTAGTGAAATAATGGTTTTGCCCTAACTTTAGGAAACAGTTATACTTATTTTTATGTGTACAGTGCGTTCAGACTCTAAGAACTCATGCTAACAAGTGCCTGATTTAGTTTCAGCACCTATCAAACTCATGTAAGTAAAAGGACCTCTAAGAAAATGAGCTAAATAAAGGACTTAAAACCATACTTTAAAAGATATTCTTGAAGTTTTCCAACACAATAAAAGGGAAATTTAATCATAAGATATAGGTTTAAGTTCTGATCTATGGGTATTGTGAGACTGCAATGCCTAAATGAAGATGTTTCATAAACCACTCACTAAGGAATTGAGACAATAAAACATGAATAAAATTAAACCTAAGTCAGCCTTGTTCACTTTAATAAATGCTGCAGCTCCTGGGGTATTAGAGTAAAAAAAAGATGATGACACTGTATTTGTGACTGTTGTTTCATTCATGAACATAGGTTTAATGTTTCTTTTTTTTTTAAAACTGCTTGAATTAAAATATTTCAGAGCAATTTAAGTAACCTTTTATGCTATATACAAAAAGCATATGTATGTATCTGGGTTTTTTTTGCTGTAGTGAAAAAAGCACAATCGATGAATCCATATCAGTATTGTAATATATTTTTTGTTTCAGCTGCCAAACCAAACCCCAAGTTTTACTCATAATCATATTCTAATTTAACAAGTTAATTCTACAAACCTTTTCTACTTTTAAAGAATACGGATTAAGACAAAAATAACTTTCAATTTTAATTTAAACTTAGCACAACCAAATTAGTGTAATTTTATAATTTCTATTAAATAATATGCTAGATCACACTGATGTGTGTTTCAGCTTCAGAAAAGATGCTGTCTTTCCACAGGCTATAAGTGATCCTTCTAGCTAGACAATATCCAGAGAAATAACTGTAATAGTTTCTATTACGGTATTTTTGTATATGTTTTCAAAGTCCCATGCAACTATTTTCCAGAGAGAACCTGTTTGTCTTCCTCTCAGCGAAGCCACACCAATCAATACATAAACATATGTTCCTGAGTTTTCTATTTTGCCTCGCATGCTAAAAGATTAAGTTGCGAGCTAAGTTTTTGACTTGAAAATACTGTAATATGTAAGAGAAAGTTAATTACTGTAGGCAGTAAAAATACATATTCAGCAGCAAAAGGTCAGTAGGGAGCTTTGCTTAAGAATGCTGCTACAAGGATTGAGTAGGAAGTTGATTAAATATTGGGGTAAGGTTTAAACCCTGGTATTTTGCCCAAGACCTGAAGTGTATGACTCCCAGCGAATGTAATTCCATCATGGTCTGTCTCTAATACATGTTACTGTCAGGGTCTGCAACTGCAACAGAGAGTGACAAATCAGGATGTGTGGTGTTGTTTTGGGGGGTGGGGGTGGGTGTTGTTTATTTGTTTGCATGGAGATTGGCAAAAAACTGGATGAGGCTGTTGCCAACAAAGAAATAAACAAATAGGTGTGAGTCTAGAATAAAAAGCTCTCAGTTAGGCATTACCGAAAATGTAGAAGGGAGCTAGAAGGCTAGTGTGTACTCAGAATCTGACAGAGTTGCCACTTCTATTTCTTGCTAATCTTTAGTTTGAAAAACAGTATCTTTACCCAAGATACCCAAGCTTTACCCAAGTGAGATAAAAGGTTGGATTAAAAAATTCAGGAACAGCCATCTGAGAATTTAAAATTGAGCCTCTTGGAAGGGCACGTAAGCCTTGCTTGCACAGCCAAGCTAGAGCTGGGTTAACTGTGAATACTACTGGGATGGAAGAAAGCAGCATCAGTTGGACTAACTCTATATATTAGAAAAGGCATTTAATCTCCTCATTGCAAAAGTCTATCAGTAGTCCTCCAAGTATTTATCAGAATCTTTGCTTAGTTAACTTTTTCTTACAAAATATTCATGCTGTTTTGCATTAGTAACAGAGTAAGTCTGAGTTTGCAGAAATGCCTCTTTATAGGCAATGCCTTCTCAATGACTGTTGCTAGAAATCTCATCACTAGTGTGTCATTGAGACTGTATTCTGAAGACATCAGCTTTGTATCTAAAATGCTGGTCTTTTCTTATAAAAGAAGCATACAGCATTTATAGAAGACTATTCATCACTATTACAGCAAACTCTGGCAACTAATGTAGTATATAGCAGCTTAGAGCCTGGCAGGAACATATATATGACATGATGGAGAGATAACTTATTAATGAAAGTGCTAGAGGTCAGGGTAAGGTGTGTCTCTGAATTTTTCTCTCTCCCCATTAATACTTGGAGTATATCTTCCCCTCTTGTTTGCTCTAACATCTGCATTTCCTGTATTTTTCATAGCTTAAATCTTTTAATCTCCAATATCTAGCTTTGTCCTCATTTTGAATGAGGTATACTGGTAGAATTTACTTTGAACTGCAAGGAGTTCTCACAAGAATTATCATGCTCTATAACTCTCATTCGTTGGTATTAGTTGTCCTGAAAAATTGCTTACCGTTTTTTCTTTTACATAACACAAGAAAGAATGGATGATCTTTAAAATTGTTGGTTTGCACAGGAAATGCCTATGACAGAGCTCAGTCTGACTTAGGTGATGACTTGCAGTTGACTGCAGTTTCCTCTCACAGTCATTTGGCAAGTGACTATCTTCGGCTACTTGGCTGTTTTGGGATTTTTGCTAGTCTGCACTGCTTATATCAGATCCACAGTAAGTATTGGTACACTCTAGTTTTAATATACCAAAATTGGTGCTCAGTGGGCTTTGTAGTAAAATGCTCTAGGCAGTTTTATGTGCATACTTATGAAAAACTTCGGACAACTGAGAAGATGACATTGCAAATTTAGTTTAAATGGTATTTTTTCTGTAAAGAAATCCAAATGGATTTATGTTCTGTGCAGGAATAGGCATATCTAGATTATTGAATAGGTGAAATTGAGTGTATATTTTAACTACATCTGTGTATTCAAAAGTTTGTGCTGGAAATTAACATAAAATATTCTTTATTCTATGTAAATTATTTTCTAAATTGACTTCCCTATTTTTACCTTAAGTACTAAAATAACTGATACATGTAGAAGTTACTGATAATTTAAGCAGCTTTAGAAAGTCTTCAGATTTGTAATTGAGACTGTTTGCCACACTTAAAGAATGCAGTGCAATTCCTTTGTGCTTCTACACTAATTAATTCTATTTTTGTGGCAGTCATTTTGGACTGTCTAGAATGTATGACAGTCATGGGAGAAAAAGTATGTCTCACCTCTGTCTCCCATCACATTTCTCAAACCCATTTTGACTTTTGTGCTTAATGTGATCATCTCCTGCACCTCCAACCTAGCACAGAAGTAGATGCTTCTTTGTAGGCATCTGTATCATCTGCCCTTCCTTGGATTTCTGAAGTCTATGGCACCCTAGTACTATAGCTGGGCAGAAGAAAGGAGGGAGAAAAACCCTCAGTTCTTTTGTCATGTGCATTGTTAGATTTCCTTCAGAATGCAAATGAAATGACCAAGGAAAGATAAGCAGCCAAAGAGCTATTAGTTTAGTGAGAGGAGGAAAACAGGAAGAGTTACTCACATCACAGAAGAATGAAACATGGCTGTGGGAAAACATCCTTATGTTCAGCCTCCCTGAGATCTATTTCATATGTTCATTACCAGCCTGAGACTATTCCATCTCTTTTCTCACACCTTTCCACACCTAATAAAGCCTTCTCTGCTCCCCTTTTCCATTCTGCCTTTGCCCAGACATTTGCATGTGCAAATTATTTTATTCTGAAAACCATTTGCACACCATTTAAGAATTTTCGGAAGGTGCTATCCCATATTCTTGTTCCCAGACTGAATAACATTTTCTGATTGAAGTAGAACACGGTAAATTTAAGGGTGAAGTCTTGTCCTCACTCAGCTGTATGGCAAATGACATTTACTTCAAGGTTCACATGGCTGCATCTAGACTAAACAACAGACTGACCGTGATATGTGTGGCAGCCTTCATCTCATCCTTATTCAGATCAAATCCAAGGCACAGGGGAAAGCTGGGTCTGTTCTAACCTTGCCTTTTGCCTTGATAAGAGATGAGGATATGTGCAGGCTACTTAGGCAGGCCCTGGGGTTTGGAATGCTGCATGAGTCCCTTGCTTTAGAAAACATTTAAACTGAATCTACTTATCACGTTATATACAAAATATGCTATTTTTGCAATATATCTTGATAACAAATACACTCATTTCCTCCAACACTCTGCATGGTAGATATGTCCTGTTACTTATAACCTTACAAGACTCACGTACGTAATAAAAGGCTGGAATTTTGTCTCCTTATTTATACAAATTAAGATCTAAATTTATGTATATATTTATTCCTCCTGCTTTACACATACATGATATCCAGAAAAGGTCTGCTGTATACTTACTCTTGTGTTGTTTCTTTCCGCTTTCAGTTCTGAAATCTCCTCCTCTTTTTCAAGCAACTGTTCCCTGCATGCATTTAGTTCTTTAGTCAGTGCAGCAAATTCCTGTGGAATAAAATTATATATGAAGTTACTCAAGATATAAGCACTAGAATAATCAAACCCATATGCATTCTAGAGTTTGATGATTTAAATAATATTGAGAAATCATCAACACAAACTAAAATAGTGTATCAGCATCTATCAAAACAATTTAAAGTCTAGCATGTTTAATAAAAAGCACCTATGGAAAACACTGATTTAAGTTTAGAAACAAAAGAAGGTTCCAGATGATGGTAACCTCCCCATACGTAAGCTCACAGAACCACACCAGAAGAACAACAGAACTGGCCAATTTTGTAGTAACAGAGACACACATAATGAAGTTCAACTCAACGTATCCATTTAGCAAGTGGTGCTGCCTCTCTGTAAGGCAGCTGTTTGCCATATAGCATGGGAGAAAAAAGTTAAGGTATTCACTGATTAAAATCTGCTGAATATCAGATTAACATAAGTAACATGTGTGTTGTGAAAAAAATACCCTCATTATTTTTACCTGATACCTGAATTTAACTATTAAAATGTATTTGTGTTCTATGGTGAAAAGCTGTGATAAGTCAGAGCAATATTTGTGTTTCTTGGTTTGGAATTAGTTTCTTATGAAATAACAACATAAAGTGAAAGTGGGTTTTAAGTTGCTCCTGATGTTAAGATTTACACATGTAGCTAATAGGTTTTCTGAAAAACACATTTTTCAGTTGTCAAAATTCCTATTAGAACGTCTTGATTTTATACTGCTGTTACTCTTCAACAAGATAGATAAATTATTGCCTATCCAAAGGGCAGTCACAGATTTATCATTCATTTCAATAATGAAAAGGTTTCACTCCATATGTGTTTGTTTTTGACAGGCACAACATATACTAAACTGCAATTTAATTTTACCCTTTACAGCAAAAAGATGCTACGTGTCTCACAAAAACAGTGAGGGAAAGGATGAAAAACCTTTAAAATTTCTGTTCATGTGTCAGAAAAAAAAAGATATCTTGATGTACAGCATCTCTGCTTAACAAACATATACACATATTTTAAAATATTAAGTTAATTTTAGTTTGACTAAAATAGTCAGTGACTAAAAGCACCCACAAGCAGCCAGAGTTGAACTGAAGTTAATCCTAAATTGCCTCCTCCCCCTGCAAAGAAAGCAATTTAAGAAAAAACATGTCCAGGTGGTTTATCTTATCAGCCAGTAGGATGGAGCTGAGACTAAATCTACTTATTTAAGACAAAAGCCTGCAATGATCTCAAAAGGGCTTGGTTTGCTGCTTCCTCTTGAGTTACTGAAAGCAGCTTTTATCTGAACTCAAGTGCTATTCAACAGAAATTTGGTAGGTATTCCTAAGATCATTGTGTTTTAATTAAGTTTCTAATTTGTTAATGGTATATGGTGTTACTAATAATATGTTAAAAATATTTAAATAGATTTCAAGTGGTATTCTGACAATGTGTAACTAAGGGTTTGGGTTTTTTTTAATTTTCCAGCACCTGGAACTAGATTCACAGTAAATCTCCATGCAAATTGCATGGAAGTAAAGAAAGTGTTCTGATATCTTCAGTGGATTTTGTTTTAAAGATCAGCTTCTGATCACATGAACCATGTAGTGATGTTTTTTGTCATACCTCCTAATCAGTATTTTCATTTTACACCTTAGTGGTCAAGAACTTGTAAGGTTATGCAGCGTACTTTGAAGTTAAAGCCCTTAACTTAGCTCTGAAAATAAGATTTAAATTGTAAAACTCCTCTCTCATTTTCAAAAGTATCATTAAAACTTCTGCCTGTAGGTCTTGCTCTAGAATTCAGAAACTGCTAGTCCAGCAGTGTTATTCTGTCCAGAATTTTGTTTAAAAAATCTCCTGTCCTTGAGTTTATAACTAAAGTTACATACCCAATGCAAATATCATGTTTAATAGAAAACCAATGATCTCAAGTCAAATTGAATTAGAATTTTGAAGCACAAAACCACACATAAACACGTATTTTTATCTTCATAATCCTCTCAGAAAAACTTTATAGTGCTGCAGGGTGGGACTCTTGTTACTAATTTATATACAGTTTATACCCATGGATAAGTGTCTACAATACTTTCAGTATCTAACAGGATAAACTTTCTTTGTAATCTATATAGTATGCCATTGTTATTTATGTTTTCTCATTTCTTTGTATTGTTTCAGTTGGAATTCAAATAGACATTTGGGCATATGCTTGGGCATCTGGATGGGTGACAGGTGGTGAAAAGGATAACAAGTATCATCTGGTGACTTACAGTTCCAGTTCCTAACTACAGTAAGGCAAAGGAGTCTGATGATGAAGACATGCTTTTGTTGCTTTCTTTGGAAACAGAAAAAGATATGAGTTTATCAAATTGTAAATTCTTTGCTGTGGCAAGGCAAGCCTGCTACTAGCAGTACAGTCCCTAGTGCTTCTTCAGACAATAAAAATCTCAAATAATTAAGGAATGTTTTTTGTTTGCTGAGCAGCATGGAGCTTATTCTTAAGGGGATTTTGTTTGGTCATCAGATTAAATTTTTCCTTACTTAAACTATTACTTAAAATCCTGCTCCCAGAGAGTCCCGTACCAACCACAGTATCCTCTCAGCCTTGAAATATCTGCAGCTTATTCTCATAAAAACTATTAGCACCGACTTTAGCTGGGCTACCTGTGTCCAGTATTTTAGACCTTTTCACTTGAGTCACTGATATAGCCCCGTCAAGCCTTTTAATTATTCAGTTGTGGCTGCTCTCTGAAATTCCTCTGTGCTCTTGACATATCTGCAGTACTAGCATTTACAACAAGTAGTCACCTCTGGAGCTGAAGTGGGCAACTTTCTCTCTTCATCTGAAGTACCAGAGACTGCTCAGTTCTCAAGAGCTTTGACTTCTCTGTTGTCAAGAGCTTCGACTTCTCTGAATTGAATGAAGACAGAAAGAGGGTTTTTTTCCTTGGTGTTTATATCACAAGCCTTGTACAGGGAAAGTCTCAAAGTAAAATTGAGTTGCCCTAGAGCTTTAGAAATTATTATTTCTGTCACATCCGCTTTAATGAATTAATAACTAGGAGAAAACCTCACAACAACTTGTTTTTCAATACATCCTTCCAAAACTACAAGTAGAACTCATTTAAAAAACCCTTTTTGTCCAAGGTATCCCTGAGATATGACAATGTAATGCTTCAGGGAATGTATTTCTCCCACAGATTAGAAGCGAAGCATATTTTTGTTTTATGCAGTTATGTAATAAATAACATTTGATGATAATGACCTCTGCTCTTGCAACTCCCTCCTATGTATACAAGAATCAAGGGAATACTGTCATCTGGAATTATTGTTTGCAGCAGAAATCTTGCATGGTCAGTCATACTTTGGGAGCCCTGAAGGTAGTATCTGTTGCATAACTAATATGATTTGACAGGCACAACTGCACTCTTAAAGCTTATGTGGAAGTTGTATGGATAAAAAGCTAATTAAGAACTGAAGTGAATTACAACTGTATGAAAATTACTCAGTTGATTGCACTGCTTTTATACTATACTATGACATCAGGACACTAAGAAATTTTTTTAATTATAAGCAACCCAAGAAAGAGCATTGTTTTTTGCCATCTGAAAATACATAATCTCTTATCTGCTGTTTCTCTTTTTGTCTTAACACTTGGGTTATAACACTCAGTCTGACTGAAAAACAGCTGACTCAAAATGACAGTTCTTCACTTATCCCATGTTTATCTTTGAAGAGAGGGCAGGAGCCTCGAAAACAACTTCAACAGAAATTTGTAGCCACTGAAAGGACGGCTAGGCATTATAAATAAAAAAGACAAGGACTTCCCCGGGTGAAACAGCTGAGATACAGTCAGAGCAGAGGCTGGAGGGTGCCCGGGAGAGTGGGAGGCCATTGGGACAGGCAGGCTGACAGTGCTGCCAGATGTGTTGGCAGCAGGACTGTGCAGAGGAGGCACACTACAACTCCCTTAGCATTAAATATCTGCCTCAAGGGGCTGGCTTAACAAATGCTGCTTTCTTTGGTTATTGTTCCCAGGAAAGGACTGTGAGGTTTATTTTTTATGACCTAATATGCAGAAAATGTATATAACTAGCATCCAAGCTGAGGGTATGCCACAGAAATTATGAGACCTCATAGCTGCAACGCTCAACTGTTCAGCCTGTGTATACAGTCCAGTAGGGAGTGAGTTGAACTTAAATGAAAATACAAACAGCCTCTCATCAGCCCCACAAAAAATAACTAGTGAAAGAAAGGAGAAATTTTGTAAGGAAAAAAAAAACCCCAACAAACCATAAAATTCAATTTCAGAGACACTGGGGAGATGTGGCTTAAAATCTCCTTTGGATTTTTCATCTTTGAACCACAGTTCATTTCATGAATAAATGAACTAATCTATGCATGGAGAAAGAATGGTAAGGCTTTATAATTTTTATTTTACATTCAACACAAGCTATTTGGACAGATTTGCTTTCCTATAAATTTGGATGTAACTCATTTAACACGGGAAATTACTGCCTACTACAATTGTCTCGGAGTTTTAACTTTTCATTTATTATGTTTTCATCCAATCAATTATGTTTAAAAAAATAACACAAAATTGTACCTTCTTTCTTTATTTATTATTCCTGCATTGGGAATATTGTTGGAAATTCTCCATGCTTTTTAACCAACCAAGGATTTATTTCAGCAATTTTGCCACTACCAGCACACAGATTTCAACCTTGTTGACTCCTATTAACAAGACAATACACTATAAACTTCTGAATGTAATTCACTGTTTATCTTCTTACAACAGAAAAGTCATAATAATAGTCCTTGATTCTAGATTAGGTTGAATGCAAGATTTAAATATGTGTGTTTGATGTCAATCTTCTGAAATGTTTATTGTTACATTTCTGCTTAAGATGAGAGTTCATCTGCACACAAGTTTCGGGTTGGAAACTATGTGCCCTGAAATACCACATTATAACAGGATCCAGGTAAAAACAGGAAATCAATTTGGATCTCAGGACTAAAATTTTGGTCTCTTCGTACATAAAACAGTAATACTTTTGATTGTAGAGTGGTGTCAGAATGAGTCTCTTGAAAATATTATCATCAGATCTGATGATGCTGTTTGCATGGAGAGTTTGCTACCCTTCTCCACAAATAAATGTAAGCAAAATTGATTCAGTCTCCCCTTTCCCCATTTAGTGAGCTTTTTTTTTTACCCCTTCAAGAAAATTGACTGCTAGTACTAAATTACATAACAAATAATATGATGTGGGTGGGCCACATCACGTTGAATTACTGAATTTCTAATTTGAACTGAGTGTTACTTTGTTTGACTCACACCACGCTTTCAGACAGGGAGCAAGGTGCTTTTCTTCAGGTGTGATCTTAGTGGCTCTTACATAGCCACTAAACATGCTTCAAGCTATCGAGGAATTACCAAGGTTGGTTTGCCTTATTTATTGGTCTGCAAGACATCTAAAATGTGGAAAGTGTGGTTAAATGTGACAATGTGAGAGTTCATTAATTCACAGAGGAAAATGAAGAGGATGAGTTTTCTGTTACATAAGAGAAAGAACTAACTCAGTAACACAGTGGACTTGTGAACCCTCACTCTATTTTTTATTTTTTTCCAGAAATGTGGGCACTGTCTGAAATGTGGAAATATGCAGTTACTCATACATAAGCCCAGTCAATGCTTCTTGGAAAAAAGAAAAAAACTTTTCAAAGGCTCAGAGCCAGTGTTAACATCTTCAAGAACTAATAATCCCAGTGCATTTACTGAACGAAAATCAGACAAATGGTAAACTGCTATATAACTTTCCATCAAGAAGGAATTCTTTTTTAAATGCTCAGTTGAATTTACATCAGCATTTGAACTAAGTCTTACAAGTATTTACTTATTCATCCATCCATCCCTTTCTGGGTAGAAGAAACTGAAACTAGAGTAGCATCTCTGTGGTTGGCTTTCTATTGTGAATGAATTACTTATCATTATAACTGTGGTCCCAAACTAATTCAAATATTTTTTTTTTTTCTGAGCAAAAAGAAAATCCCCAAAATTCTCTTTCAGTGCCTTAAAAAATACCCCAATAACACTTGCTTCTAGAATACACCCAAAAAAGAATAATAGGCAACTATGGTTTATATTAGATAAAATTTATATATCTGATTAAGGCGGCTGAATATATTGAATTAATTTGGATATACATATTTTGGTTTAGTTTTGCAGCATACGTAACCTGAGTTTTGTATAAATGTCATTTAAATTCACAGCTGTATCATGTTACTTTAATGATTTTGTAGAACAAGAGTACCAAAAGTATTCAAAATTATATTTCAGAAGTCAACCAAAAAGAAACTCTAAATGTTATCTGTCTAAATGTTGGTCCACGTGATAGTACTTCTAGATAAATTTAAAGATAAAGGGAAGAATGTACCACTGCCAGGACTTGTGATGTATTCTGC
The DNA here is from genome assembly GCA_002844005.1 of Limosa lapponica baueri. Taxonomy (NCBI): domain Eukaryota; kingdom Metazoa; phylum Chordata; class Aves; order Charadriiformes; family Scolopacidae; genus Limosa; species Limosa lapponica. The sequence goes on from KZ505635.1 coordinate 3,052,210, forward strand.
CTAATTTTCCTCTTATAGTACACACTTGCCATATAAAGATTAAACACCTAAAAAGTGCCCAGTTGAAATTCCTGGTTTTTCACAGGCAATTGTTCTTTAATAGAAAACTGCTGAATAAAGTATGCAATCTGCTGTTTTAATAATGTTTTCCCACTGCTTTTATTTTAAAATAATTTAGATTTGGTGCTTTGTATTATCTGTTGTAAACTGACCACTAAAATTTGTGCTTTCCGAAGAATATAACCACCCAGTCGGTATAGCTCTGTTAGAACAAAGTTAGGTTTCACACTTACAGTAACAGTAAATCAGAAGGCTAAGGGAAAAAGGACATGATAAATCGACAACAGATTTTTACTTTTTTACTTAAAATTTCCTGTGTTCTGTGAGACTTTTCAGATTATGATAGCAGATGTGAGTTCACAAAAGCATAACAAAAGGGTCTCAAACACAAGGTAGTAGATGCTAAAAACTCAACAGCACAAAGCAGTAGCTAAAAATTCGACATTCCTTACTTGTCATCCTTAGTACCAAAATACAAAGCTTGAGGCTTCAGAGGACTTGACAGCCTCCATCCATAAAAAAGTAAATGTTAAAGATTATAAAAATATTGCCTACTTTTTAGTATTTTTTACTATAATTTAGCAAATCCAATTATACCAAACTAGAGTCATTCTCCCATATTTATGAACAAGAATGAAATTTAAGTCTTTTATTTTCCCTAAAAAAAAAGAAAATGCAGTTCATGTTAACCGGATTGGTTCAATTTGGAATAGATATCACAGTGAAGGACAATCTACTCTGTTACTTTGAAAATAACAAAAATTGTGTCTCCAGTGCTTTGCTCCTGACTGATGGGAACTCTGAGGGCCAGAGAATCTATAACCAAATTAAAAAGCTGTTGGATTATTACTGAAATGGGATGGGATAAAACATAGCTCATAAACCACTGTAAATATAGTAAAGCTGATTTTTTAATTCAGGTGGGTGACTTTTAAACAGCTCATAATTTTATAGATAGACTAGAATGAAACTGGAGACTGGCTTACAATGGGGTTTAATTAGTCATATTTCAGAATGTTCTACTGTACATACCATACTCTATTTTGTTAGAAATATTACTCATGTAAGACACTATGGCAGCACACTTTTCAGAAGTGGGATGAAAGTGCTGTTAGTTGGGGCTGTACTGATTTTTTCTTCAAATCATACTACTGCAGTATGAAAGTGAAGTAGTCATATATAACAGGAACTGCACCATCAACTTTTTTTCCATTTAATAATCAATGCCTTTGTTTTACAGATATTCATATGCACTTCTAAAAGTATATAAATAATTTGAATATAGTTATGCTGCAGACTAGAGCATATTATTTTCAAGTGATACTCTTTAACACAAAAGATATTTATATCAGTATGTCTTGATTGATTAAATATTGTACTGTATGAAAACTGATGAGAATTTACTACTCCACAGTTAGAAATTTATCATCTATCAATAAAGAGAGAGATTAAAATATGGTCTAAAATTGCAGACTATGACTAATATATAAAATAATTTTGTGGAAAATGGAATTGACTTTATTCCAAGTAATTAGAAGTACATTTTCCCCAGACATTTAAATATTAAATATATGAAATGGTCAGAGAGCAGCAGCATAAAAGAAGAATAAATTGCTGTATTGAATTACATGACTACAAGCTCCCATTGCCAGCACAGAGTTTTCTTTTATGCTTATCACACTACTTTTTTTTTTTTTTTTTTTTAAATCAAAGTAAACACAAAGTTGTAAAGGGAGTCACCCTGGACAATATGCAAATTATTGAAGCAATCTACAGATTGTACAATGGCTTCAGCACAGACTTGGATTCATACAACTCTCATTATAAGGCAGATTGAAGTCACTACATGGCCCTGAGAAATAACCTAAAATAAATCCTGACAGAGAGGATATATGAAGGGCGACTGTAAGAAGCAATGCATACTTACCAGTAAACAGAACAGGCCTTGTCTTACAATGTTGGTAAGGAATGTGGAGCTTATATTGGTGCCAATTCCAGCTTACAAGTATGGTTGATTTTTAGCATGCCTGACTCACTTTTCAAACTCTTTACTTCTCTAGATTCAACTTCTCTGCTCAGCATCTTGTTGTTTTCTTCCAGGCAAACTTGACAAAATACAGCATGACCTTTCCTTTTCCCTCATTTTGGGAAACCTACACTGTTCTGACACTCGTCTCCTTCTCTTCCTCCTTAGCATTGTCTCTGGGTAAATTTTATCCACGATCACTCATTCAGTTAATAATAGGTCAACAAGTCTGCTGTTCTGATTCAGAACACATCCTTCCTTCCACAGTAAAATAATTTTTTTTCCCCTTTCAGAACTTGAAATAACATAATAAATAACTGACATTAAATCATTTAATATTTTCAATATACATAAAAATTTTGAAAATGTGATTTTTTTCATCACTAAAAAAATTAAGTGAAAAATATCTGATATTTTGGCCGTTTTCCACTTTTCCCCATTTTTTCATGAATTTGTTCAGTGTGTAAAAAATTATAAAAGAGGGTGGAGAAAACATAAACTTGTTTAATTCTATTATTCTGAATAACAACTGCCAAACCACAGAAAATTATACATAGTTTGTTTTAACAAAAAAAATCATTAAGGTAAAAAGTTGGGGGATTCTTCTCTTTATCAATATAAGAATTGTCAAGGAAAAAAATGGAATCAAGTTTATTAAATGACCTCATGCATCAGTTGATCTCTTCACATAAACTGTATTTGACCTTTTTCCTGGCAATAATAGGTGCTAACTAATGCTTGAGTATGGAAATATTAGATTTTCTGGATTGGATTTATCTCACATAATTTGAACAGTATGTTGCATTAAAATGTATATCCAATCTGGTCACCCAAGAGCAGCAAAGGAGAATAAAGATACTTTTAGGATGTGATTGATGCAACATGCTATAGATATTTCTTTTGAGTTGAAAAGAATTGGAAATAACAAATATAAATTGGTAGCAACTATCCCACTCTTCTAGGTGCTAATATTCAATTGGTGCAGTATGGAGTGGTTTGGTTCTTGGGGAAGATACCAAGACAAGTGACCAGAGTTAGGGTGAATAACAGGAAGTCCAAATGAGAATATAATGAAATATAGGGGATGGGGAGTCTGTAAGATGGTTTAAAAAGGACAGATTGTATTCTCTGAAAAAAAGAAAAGTTTAACTGGGGACAAAGTAGCGTTCCTCCAATAAGCAAAAAGTTGTTTGTTATCACGACAAGAGTGAATGCTCTCTGTGTGCATTGAGAACGAAGCATAATCAGGCTAAATTGCAGCTAAGACAGTTCAGGGCAGTGTTAGGAAAACCCTTTTAAGAACAATTAAGCAACAAACCTGGCTATACAGGAATTGTGTAGTGACACACTTTCAGTGACAATTCAGACAAATATCTGTGAGGGCTTATGATCTTGTCTCAAAGAGTGAAGATGGAATAAATGAAATTTGGATGACAATGACTCCATATATACAGTTTCACTACTGTGAATTCTACTTTACTTTCTATTGGTGGTTCCTTTAATTTAGATGATTACAGTGCATAATGACTTCTATGATGAAATTGCTTTTGCACATAACACTTTTGTGGTGTCTCTGTTGGGGTCAGTATAAGCCATGGATTTCACTAACTTGCTTTCTGTTTGATAAGATATGTAATATATAAGTAGTTTGCTTTGTAGAAATGTTTTATTGATCCTTATACTATAAACAAATTACTTTTTCTTCTTATGTTGATTTGCTGTCTTTCCAGGTAGGCTAAACAGGTATCTAATATCAACAAAGTACAAATATGTACTTCAAGAAATTTTGCTCTTTCCAGCAATCTAATAGAACATTAAAATTTGATCAGACCTTTTTTTATATACTAACAGTAAACTTTCATTTAGTTTATACAATTAAAATGAACTTCAAAAACTTCAGCAGAGAAAACAAGATATTTAGTTGCAGGCATTCCTCATCAAGAAATAGCATGAATTGGTAATTACTAAACTAGACTTTGTCCTGAGAAAAAATATACAAGGTACTTACAGATGCCAAGACCAAATGAAAGAATGGCATCTACTATATCAGAAATTGCACAACCAACGAAGATTTGACTAGGCTCTGTGCCTCACATATTAAAGATAAAGGAATAATAAAACATCTTAAAATGATGGTAACACTCAGACACTGGCAATTTCATTCATATGCTTTCACGCACTACTAAAGTCTTTTAAAGTTCTTTCTTTCTTTTTTTAGGAATACAGGATAACTGATGGAGATAAGTTTTTCAATTCTGAAAATGTAGTGAGTAAACTTACATTTTTCTCTCTTAAGAAATAAATTGATAAGGCCCGGTAGTTAACAGTGATAACAATAAAAATATTTGTTATCCCGAAGGATTTTATTCCTTCTGAGTCAGCAAAAATAATAAAAAGAGTCCTGTTGATTTCAATAATAAAACAGGACACTAAATTTTGATGAAAAGACATTTTCACTGATGTTCAATAATGTGCTGCATTCATTAAAGGAGAAAACAATTTATAAATTACATTTTCTATACATAGCATACTCTTGGGTATGAGAATTAGTTCAATATATAAGAAAAAATACTGCTTATCTAGAGCTCTGCAGGACTCCAGTGATTGCATTCAATAAATAAGAAATTTACATCAAAATAAGGCCTCATTAGCTATAAATTTTTGAGCTGCCCACTGGACAGGTGGTCCAGAGGCTCATTCTGCTCAGAGCCCAGACAATTCGTGCCTCTCTGTCAACTTCTTGTTGTTTAGTCCTTCAGGCATGAGTAATGCCTGTGCAAAGCCGGAGAACAGCACGGCTACCAGCAGGAGAGTGCCCCAAAATAGGGACCTAGTCTGTGACTTCTAAAAACTGCTGTGGTATCTGTTCTGATGAGAAATGTATGCACATTCCTGATTTTTGTTGCATGTCTTGCCAGAACTACTCACGTATGCATATGATCATCTCACATAAACATTACACAATATATGAACTAGAAGAAAGTTTTGTTAATTTAGTTCTATAACCTAGATGACTCCACCTCATGCTATCCATCTTTCTCCATAAAAAGGAAAATGCAGAAATGGGGAAAGCCAGAGTTTTTTAGTTTTTTAAAGTTATGTTTAAGATATTTACTACAAGCGCATGTCACAGAAAGGTTTGCTACCTAATCTTCACACACTCTCTTCAGAAGCAGTTGGGCTTGTTTGAAGTGTGACTGTCACTTTGAAAACTAAATCAGCAGATTTGTTGATCCAGATCTAGCTCTCTAAATGAAAATTGCACTTCAAACAAATCCAGTTGCCTTTGAGGTGCTGTAGAGCTACTGTTTCTGTTTGAAGTTTATTTTCCTATTACATTACTACCAATTCAATGTTACATCTGTCTTTTCTTGCTACCCTGTGTCTCCAGATAACTAGATAAATGCAGATGATAACATTCAGGACAGAGTATATGTGACAACTTTGAGCTCTTCCATTCAGGAACGCTCAGTTTTAGGATTACAGCTATCACCACAAGATCTGAAAGAGTCACATGAAGGGGAGAGGAAATAATATTTACCTTTCTAAGGTAGTGTTCTAGTGAAATACATGCATCGTCACAAACACACACGTATAGACTATTAAATATTTTCACCAGATAGGTTTAAATCTCAACCCACTAGACTTAGACTATTAACTTAGCCCTTCTTTATCACGCTGGATTCACAGTGACTAACATCAAGAGAAATTTTAATAATTCTGATTCTCAGAAATCCTGGTGTATTTGCAACATAAAAAAAACATGTTTATATTATGCCTCCCCTAGGAAACAGGATATATACATACTCACATTCTTCCTACTTGTCTATAAATACATGTCAGATTCACTGTATAGAAATACTTCACAATCTTCTTGTTTCTATTTTACTGTATAATATTCAGTTAGAATTTGTATTTCTCCAAGATGTGCTAAGCCCTGAGGTTCAGAAATTATAAAACAAAACAAAGCAAAAACAAACCACCAAACTATAAAGGATGCAAAAATGTGTATTTTAATATATTTTTTTCCTTGGGTATATTTATTTACAGTATATTTCCAGAAACAAGACCCATATAAAAACGAAAAGTAAACATCCAAAGGCAAACACCAGAAATCCAACAGAAGTGAAACACCTGTTTCAGAGCGCACAATTGCCAGCTGAGGTGAAATGTATTAGTAATGTAATCTCATAAATCTTCCCAAAATTGTTTGTATACTATATATTATCAGACAATGTTGCTAACTCAGACAACATTCTATCTTTCCTAAATTGGCTGGTTATGTTTCGCATGACAACCACAAGACTGCAACCACAATTAGACATGCTGAAACTTAGGGTCCTATAGCAGTTCAGAGTGCTTTAAAACCTTGCGGCTATATTCTCCTCCTTTTGCCCTGGTACACCTCTTCCTGAAGCCTGTGGGTGCAAAGAAATCAAACTGAAACACAGCAGTGAAAAACCTGTGGCTTCTAAAAAGTCAGTCCCGAGACCCAACCCACCAGTTCTTGAAGGCAAATTTATAATTGAAAAGCACATTAACTTAAGAGGAAAATGTTCACTGTAGCTGAGCAGAGAGCCACAGTTACAGCCCATGAGCTTACGGTCAGCTCTCACCCGAGCACTCTTTCCTCCATCTCTAGCCAGGACGACTTACTCTGGTACCTTTTCCAGCCTGATAGCAGTGGATGAGATCATGAAGCCACAACAAGATTCTAAGTGCCAGCACTCACAAATGAGATTAGGATTGTTAGGGTTAAGTATCACCGAAGTATTCATGATGGTAGCCCTGTATTAAACTCTGTGCTTGCCTTGATAAACTGGTAAGCAATTAATAGCCAATAGCAATTAACTTGCTCAAACAGCTTATTCTGTCAGGTTTCTGAATGTGGCTAATGCTTTCTTTGATTGGCAATTGAGCAAAAGGAGGAGATAAATTTGTAAATAATTATCTGGAAGTATCTCTTCAATAAAACAGAAAACAAATAAAAGTAAATAAAGGAATCTCCTTTCACTCATGAACTATTTGGCGTATTTACCAAAAACAAATAGTCATCATGTAAGATGCAATCAAGAGGATACTAAAATTCAGTGAAAAGCAAAACTTAATAGATGACAGTCTTTCCAGATGAGAATTTCTTGTACTAATTGAAAGCTGGTAAAACTGAACAGTTGCTTGTTTGCATAAATTACCAACAAAACTCTGTAGTAAGCTATTTATGGTAAACATTTACCTTTTAGTTCCTTAGAAAAAGGGGAAAATTTCTTATAAGTATAGGCAAATATTTTAATCAAGAGAAATGGGATTTGAACTTTCAATATGGAAAAAAGTAGATGGCTATAGCATTGCATCATGCCCCTTATATAGGAAAATAAATTTCCTGGTCATAAAAGCAAGATTTTTCTAAACAGGAAGAACAGAAATCCTACAGAAATACCTCACTAGTTCCCCATTCTCTAGGGAATGTATGTGCTTTGCTACTTGTAGAAAATGAAGTGGGACTTAGTTAAATGCAGTGAAGATAACTAATAATTACAGCAATCATAATATACTACACTTTGTAAACTTCTATTTAGGTACATGCAATCCTCTCAGTCTGAAGCCCTGAAATCTCTGTCATCACAAAAAGTAATTGCCTGGAATAAATTTAGCATATAGCCATCATGCATTAGTTTACAACAACTCTTGAATATATCTGTTTCAGGCAGACATCTAGTTTAGCACTTCTGAGTTTACATTGTTTAACAAAGGCTGTGATGAGGAGGAGGTAAAAAATTAATGAATCCCAGGCATCAGAAAGAGAACAAAAGGTAACTCTGGAGGTGCTAAAGTCTACATCTTAGCTACCTGTAAAACAGTGTCCCAGGTGTGGCCGTACAGCCTGCAACTCAACCCACATTCAGCTCTCTCACAGGTATTGCAGCTATCTCACAGTTTGGCTGTAAACCACCTGCAGGGAACCTGGCAGGCAAAATCCCTGCCTGGGTGCTCCACCACTTCACAGTTTGGAAAGGCAATGTCTCAGTGTACCTGGGCAGAGCACCCTGTCTGTGCCTGGACCTGCCTGATGAACTTTACCCTCTGAATGTGTAGGAAATCTGGAAGAAGAGATGCAACATTTTTCTCTGTCTGAAAATCTGACTTCTTTGTCAGCCAAAACGCTAGTTGCCTGCACTATATTTACTATGTAATAATCACATATGAATTTACAAAAAGTCTTGGAGTTATCTATGTAGGTAGACATCTATTTTAGCGCTAATGGATTGCAAGAAGATCAGTTCATGTTATGGAACTGAAGATGGCACTTCAATACTCTGTAAACCTGTGTTTCATCTAACATTTCCATTAGCAGTCTCTATTATTCAAAATTTTATTACCAACTTTATGAACAAGCTTATAAGTTAATACAGTATTTTTATTCAAAGTGAAATATATATGGTTTATACACTAAGAAAGCAATGTATTCTAATGTGGGAGAGAGTAAATGGACATCTAAGAAAAGTACAGTTCCTTCTTTAAATTTTGGAGTTATTTTTCAATTGCATTTAGTGGCCAAAAATAACAAGACTAAATGAATTAAAATGCAGTGACAACATTTCAGTGTTCATTACCCCTTTTAGACCTTTTTAGAAACAAAAACAAAAAAACCCCAACCAAAACCCCAGGCATTGCAATCATATCAAAAGACTTTCTCAACAGGAAAAAATGAAAAATTAGAACTTATAGAGGCTGCTTTTAAAAAATAAAGGTCATAATGGAAACTATCTTTTTTCGCACTTCATATACGTAGACACACAAGCCCGTATCTGCTGAAATAGAAACTCTTGAAAATATCCTTCCCCTCTGATCATGTAGAGCTTTGCATAAAGTTGTATCTTCTGTTTTGCCTCAGGAAGCCTACTCGATTCGCTCTTTTTCTAAAAGTTATGTTGAGATTTAAATAATTTTGTTTGTCTCTTATTAGTTAGCTTATGTAAAACTGTATGAACATATATGCATGCAGTCTTTACTAGATCTTCAAACAAGAGTCTGCATAAAAACTTACATGTATCTTAATTTTTAAATATAAATGAAAAGTTTTATTTCTTTTAAATTATTCTCTAAAAGCCTTCTCTGTAATAACTGGATATTATTTCATAGATATCTTTATAGAACATTTAAAAACAAATCTTTGTTTTGGCATCAGAGAATTAATTATGTAATAAAAAGAACTATTCATATGACTGATGTCTTCTTCACCTTTCCTATGTGCAGTATCATGTTTCTGTTTGTCTACTGATGAAATTTCCATATTAGGATTTCTGTATTCAAGAAGACTTGACCAAAAAGGTGAATTTGACAAACTTCAGCTTTATTATCTGAATGTGGTCATTTTGACATGTTAAGGAAAGAGGGAGGGCACATACAAACTGCTTAACATGTTATTTTTGTTCTTGTAAGAATATTTGCTGCAATTTGCAATATTGCTGATTCTGTGTGATCAATCAATGAATCCTTACAATGAAATAAAGCTCAGAGAATAGACAAGGATGATATGCTCATGAAGCTCAGAAAAGTATGTTGGAAGTGGTCACAGCTATCATAAAGGAAGCTGAACTTATCTCAACACCGAGGAGACTGGACAGTGGCCTTTATTGTAGATAAATAGCTGTATCAGTTGAGTGGGTCAATTGGTTATGTAAATGGCCTTCTCTAAAAAAATCAATAGAAAGCAGTAACTTCCTGAGCCAGACAGACTGTATATGTGGCTCAGCCCAACAAAGAGTATAGACATTGAGCAAACAGCAAAATTGACTTTGAGGAGAGCAACAGATTTGAGCTGGCTTCAACCGACGTATTCCTTCCCAGCACCTAGGAAAGACCAGTACCATGACAGCACATAGAGAACAGTAATGGGAATTACATTCATTATGTGATTGCACTGTATAGTGTGATTGCTATATTGTACTTGTGTTGTGATTTCAGAATATTGCTGTATTGCTTTTCTAAATCAAAAGCCAAGGTAATGTCAAATATCTTCAAACAAGTACATTTGGTATTTAAGCCTTCCTCATATGTAATATCTAAAAGAACATGGTCAGAGAGTATTGGTCTCTGATATTCTGAAAACTCATTAGTAGAAATTCAATAGCTCTCTCAGATTTCTTCACTTCTTTAGAAACTGATGATATTATGTAGGCAAGTGTGGAGAACATTAGTTTATGATGGGACTCCACTAAAAGGACAGACCGCAGAACCACATTATGGATACAATCAGAGTTTCAAGGAATCTGAATAAAACTACTGCTCTGAGGGACTGCAAAATGTTTCCAGAAGTCTCAACTGCATTGGCAAACCTCTTAGGAGTAACAACATATGAATGATTCAGACTCAAAAGCTTTTTCCATGAATTGAATTTCTGTTGAGTTGAAATAGGTTTCTATGGTAGCAGTAATGTCATAAATGATTCCCCACAGCTTCAAAGTACCAGGCGACAATGCCTCTACACTATTTTCAATCAAGAAAAAAAATCATGCTGGGACTCAGATGAGAGATGAGCATCATCAGCTATGCCCTCCATCAGATTTGTTAATATGGTAAGGCCAACCACGTTAGAAAGTTAGCCCTTCAGAGTAAATCTTGCTAAACTAGATACCAAGAATGCCTTAATATTTTGGAACTTTAATTCCAAAAAGTAATCCACATTTTGATATCTAAATCTAATGGATGGATTCCTCCTCAAGGATGGAGTCATCGATTCCTACAATTGGGATTCCTCTATCCTGACTTAGGAGTCTAACTTCAGATGTCTCTTTCAAATGTCAGTCAGGCTTAGAAGTCTAAACCAGTAAAATTCTCTTGAAGGGACAAAAACTAAACTATCAAAACTTGACAAAGCAAGCTGGTGCTTTTATGTCATTTGAAAATATTAAAAAACCCAAATATATCATCCCATGCATACATAGCTTTGGAAATTTTTGCTACCAGCACTACAGTACTTGCAAACACTTTCTCATTAAGGTCAAACATATTTGACATCACCTCTGGCCAATCCAAGTGAAAGTAATATAACTTTCCCTTCAGTTCTTATGCTATAACACTCCACACACACAACAAATTTATTTCATATTATTGGGGGGTTGGACTAGATGATGTCCAAAGGTCCCTTCCAACCCCATATGATTCTATGATCATATGATTATATGATTCTATGATATGTATATAAAATATGTATAACCCTACTCCAAGGCCTAGTATTTCATCATACTGAGTGGTATGAAAGCAGAGAAAGATAGAATTTCTCTCTGAAAGAACTTACAATCTAAGTATAAAAAAAGAGGCAGTGAATTGCAAGGGACAAGTCAGAGACAATGTGACAACATGACATGTAATTGGCTTCAGCTACATACTGCATAATCAATTTTCCTGATAAATGAACAGAAACGAGAAAAGATCAACATCACAGCCACCTGGGCTGACAAACAAACAGTAATCCCAGGGGAGAGCTGAATTACACCCTTTCATACAGTAGAATCTACAGCTTGATGGATCTGTATTGTGTGTGCTCTCCTTCAGTGCCTTGCTAACTCTTTCTTTACAGAGTTGTGGGCCAGCAACATAGGCCACGCTACCTTTTAACACAGCTCACTTTTCAGTGGGAGCTCTCATTTCCATTCTCTTTCTCATCTTTATTTCAAAATAACATTGTAAGTGTAAACACAGGAAATACATTCCTCTTTTTCCTGATTAACAGTAAAGTTTTCATTTCAACAAAAGGAACCAGCTTTGAAAAGTGTATTAAATTTTAAGTAGGAAAGCAAACAAACAAAATAATGGCATAAATATGAACAATAACAGAAACTGATGGGAATTAAAAGCAAAATATGTAAACAGTAGCTAACAGTGTAATAAGCAAAAAAAATGCACCAAATGAATCCCAGGATAAGAAATTCAACAAGACCGAGTAAACTCCAGATTTCAGTAATCTTCTATAAGGAATGACATAATAATTAATTAAAAATATGTGTGACATTTAAGTAAAAGTATAGTATATAAAAATACCAGTGAAGAATGTAAGAACAAATATTTTATTGCAAGGCACATGGGCTTTCTGACAGGCATGAGACCTATCCATGCCTGTTTGTATTTATGAAGGCTAAGCATCCGCAGTACATTCTTCTATAGCCCACCAAAAGCTGCAAGTGGAAACTTGATACACTTCAAGGGTAAAGGCAAAATTACATACTCTGGCCAAACCTATGCTAATTACACTTCCTCAGCCTTTAAAACAGGGTAACTAATTGCTCAGTGGCTTACTATCTCTGGCTCATGACATCTCCCAAACCAAACCTGGGAACCGTTTTCAGTGAGAGCTAGTTGTCCTGGGAGTGCTGGGACTATTCTAGGAGCTTACAGCTATGGACGATCACCTCCAGCCACAGGGAATCTCCATGGTGTAGCAGTAGCTTAGAGTCAGGGCTATCTTTCAGTACTGCAGTATTCCTGGAGACAGATTAAACAAAGACTAGGAGATCCTTGCACCCAAGGACAGAAAATTATAGGATAGAACAACAAGAAAAAACCGTTCTGTGCTTCCCTTCCCTTCAGGTGCCTTCTGGGACAGGCAGCAGTATACATTTATGCTAGGTACAGAGGTGTCTGCCTCCAGAGCCTGCAATTCCCAGGTTGCATCATGAGTTGTCCACATGGCTGAGAGAATGAAAAAATAATCTGCAGATGGCTGTTGTAGCATCAGGTTGAGATTTAAGGCTCAAGATGTCCTGCAGCGGCTTCCAGTCCCTGACTCCCTGACTGTGCTAGGAATTCCTAAGAGTGTTTGCCATAGCATTGCCACTTCACTCTCCTTTCTAGTCCTGACCTTGGGAAAATGCTTTTGTTCAGGACAAATAATTTATACAATCAGAACAACATCATTTCCTCTGCTGACAGCTGGAGAGTGCATGATATCATGAGCTGTGACAGAGACACAATCTGAAGAAGACCTCATCCTCAGGAGCAGCTCTAGAGTGAAGAATAAAAGCACACAGTTTGGTCAGATCTTCATAAAAATGTAATTTTCCATGGGACCCTAAAAAAAACCTTTTTGTTCCTTAGACACACTAATAAATAAATAATCACAAAAAAGTCATATTTTTTGTCAAGTGAGAGTACAAAAAAAACAAGTGGAGAGGATGACATGCCATCTGGGATACCCTTGGAGGCTTTTGGACTAACTAAAGTATATAGATACAGGTCACACATTTATTGTTACCGAAAAGGAATTAAACCATAAAATGGTCCCTGAATACATGTTTTCTTCCCCTGCAAGGCATATTTTCTTTGCAGAAGAAACTAAGCCTATTGCATGCTAAGACTGCCCCCAGGTTGCCACCTGGACAACTGGTCCTGGCGTTGGAGCTTAAATGAGATCTTCAAAGTGTACCACTGTAACAGCTCAGACTTGTCCTCAAAGGGGTGTAAGAACAGAAAATTGACAGGAATGTTATGCTGTTTGTGGGAAGGAGGACATAAGACCAAACTGTCCTATGGAAGAAAACTGTAAAACAGTATCTAGGAAGCACATGGTTTTTTCCTACAGTAGCTCCCAGGAAGTCCCCATGTGTGAGCAGTATGCTTCTTTCTGGTGACTGGACTGAATCACAGGACTGAAACTTACTATCATTTCCAGTCTTTTCTGGCCTCCTGGATCAAAAATGGACCTACTATGGACTAATTGTGACTGCAAAATGCAGTTTGATGCAGGCTATGTGATATAGATCACATTTTATATCTCAATTTAGCAATATTAAACATATTGTGACATCTTAGTCCTATTTGTATCCTTCGTCTGCTTTTATTGACTTCTTCTGGATTTGGGTTCTGAGTTAAAACAGGTGTAAACGTGAGAAAATACAAATAAGGAAACACTACCAGTGGGGCAGCATAGTCCCATGTCAAAACTTTTCAGCTACAGTCCATGTAATTTATGATAAAGCATATTCTTTCTAATAACCAGGCAGGTAAATCACATATTGATTAACTAGATATAATTGCAAACAATACATCTTGAGAAACTGCATCTTTTCGAAGATTTTGTTTAAGAATATAGTTATAAATCAAAATTGATTCCTTTTCAAGATAAATATTGATGCCTATGCAATATTTTAAAATCAATTGGGCTGAAGAAGTGGTTATTTCAGTATCTATTTTCATCTGCTTTAAGAGAAATAGCAAAGACACTGTTTATGGAACCCATAAAAACACATAATGAAATTTGAGGATGATATTTGAAAAAGAAAACTAATTAAAAGTTAACAGTTCCTAAGAAATCTTCAGTAATGATACCTGCCTGAAAAAAACCTGCAAAAACCCTTCTGAAACTAAATGGAAATATAAAACTCCTTTTGTATTACTGCAAGAAAAAATAGATTATTAGCTTGAGCTAATACTTTTTCAGCAATTTTTTTATTATTTTGCTTTAGCAAAAATAGTAGATTAAAGAGACAAAGCGCCAAATTTTCATCTGATGAAAATAAGCAAAATATATTGAAGTCAATAGTAAAGTACTTATTCAATTCACCAGAAAAAATAGACCATTTTAAGAGGTACTTCTATCACTTTGGAAATTCAGTAAGGCTTTTTTCACGATACACACAAGCTATTTTTATTTCTTTGATAATTTTGCAAAGTGGAAAAGTTCTGCTTATATTGCAATTTTGCAACCAAATACATTCTTGCTCTCTCTCCCCCTCTCTCTGTTAGGGATCATGCCCTTCAAAGAAAGGCAGAGAACGAGCCCATGACAAGAAGATGTTGACTTACAAGAGGAAACCAGCCTCCCAGCACAGGCTCCACACCTAAATCTAACTGTGCATCCATGCTTCAAAGTATCTTCAACTGATTATTTCTTAATTATCTCAAAATTAATCTATTCCTCAAATGCAGTACTAGTTGATTCCATAAATCAGGTTTTTCGTCTTTGGCTGGAAGATGTGATCATAGAGAAGACAGAAGAACCCATTTTACTTTTTGTTTTATAAAAAAATAAAATAAGATCATTTCTTCAAAGGTATTTTTAAAATTAGTATTTTTAAAAATGGAAAAACTATTCACTTCATGTAAAATTTGTTATGATTTCTCACTATCCAGTTTTCAGAATTATGTTCACACTGCCCTCAGGACAGAAATTTAGACAGAATCAGACTAATCCTGAGAAGCTCTTAGAACTAAGATCTGAAAAGGATTCTTTTTCCATTTGTATAAATGCGAGAAAAATAAAGCCAAGATGTTAGTTGATATGCATCAAAATCACAAATTCATGGCAGTAATATCTCTTCATTATCTTTCTGGGAAATAATCTATTCATATAGAAAAAGTATATGTTTAAGAGAGAGAAAGTATAACGTGTTTAGCAGATCACAGGATGCCTCTCTAGAAGTATCTTTGTAAGGTTTCTTTTTGCTCACTTGTCCCTAAATAAATTTCTTTTTGTTCTTTCTGCTTTATTTTTAAATATTTCTCTTATTTCAAATCATCTGTCCCTCCACACTTCTCCCTTACCCTATAATTATGCCTTAGTGTATAATTATGCTTTTTACTAAGTCAAAAAACAAGATAGGGAATAATGGAATAATAAGACCATTGATGTTAATAATTTGATATTGTTGGGTCTCTAAGATGTGTAATACAAAGGATGGACATATCTAGATAAAAATTAAATATTTTACATACATACAATAATTAGATATAACAAAGGTCAGACAACAAATAACTGAAGGATGCCAAGGTTTTTTGTGCTTGTGTTACTTACCTAGATTAAAATGCATCAACAATTTAATCAGAAAAAGAAAGGAGTTGCAAAATTCATTGTATCACTACCCAGGTAACATTTAATATGCTTACTACATATGAATGGAAAAGTAATAGTGCAATTCAAAGGCCAGGTAAAATTCAAACTCTACAGAAGGATCATATTCACACTTCTATCTTTTTGCAAACATTAACTAATTCACACTGCAGCAGCATTAGAACTTAAATGTAACCTTGGAAGAAGAGTTTCTCTTAATGAATTTCTTTTAACGATCTGTCATGATGGCTTCTCAGATAAAGTAAATAAACATGCTATATTTGAGATATACAGTTTAGTACAGATTTTTTTTCCCTGGCATTTCCTTTGGGAAACAGAAATCAAGTTTAATCCTTGCCTTAGTATTATATTCAATTATTATTGTATAAAGCATTTATGCATTTCCAAGCCAATGACTTCCTTGAGGCACTGAGGAAATTCAAAACATAATCTTTGGTGTAAGCTTATTCCTCTGATCCGTCACTTGCAATATCAGTATGCTTTCCAATTATTTCTAAGTGCAATCTGCTGTAAGCATGAAACAAGTGCTTAAGTAATACTGACCTTTAAAATAATTCCTTTTCTTTCTTGGGGCATGTTTGTTTCTTCTTAGCAGACAACTATTAGCAATTTAATAAACCAGAAGTATTGGCTGGGGAAACAATTACAACAAAATTTCTATCTCACCACTCAAAATGTAATATATTTGTATGTATATATAACTGCAGTAAAAGGGCTATATTAGACGAGTGCAAGAGTGCTATTTAGGTGCCAGTTACCAGGATTATGCCCGTCTACAGAAGTGCCTCATGCACACAAGCCTCTATTATAGCGTCATTCACAGTTTTGTCTTTTGGAAGTCAGGATACCTTCTCAGGGGGCACCTCTGTCACGCTTTTACACTCCCTCAGTCTCTAGACCTGAGGCACCTTCCCGATAAAACCCGATACATTTCCATGAACAGCGTTCACTTCAACAATCTGCTTTTTCAGTTGGGAAGCCTGCCATTGAGAACTTCCTTCTCCACTCTTACTTCTCATTTGTCTCAGTTTGTGTCCCTCCCTGCCAGCCACCAACCCCGTTCCCACCGGTGTCTCTGATCCTCCACCTGCTTCCAGACTCCATGCTTATTAATTCATTGTTATTTTTCCCCTTCCAGTCCTCGGCTGCCCATTTCAATCTAATCTTTATTTTGTTCTAGTTCAGGATTTTCCCCCTTTGCATGGGAGAGCTTCCTCCTCTGCCTCCCCTTGGTAACAGCAAAGGCATCATAGCAGCAAGACAGAAAGGCTCCCAGGTTCATTAAGCAAAAACTATACTCCAAAAGCAAGACAGACCAGGAGACTCCAATGCCAAAACTACATTTTAGCATCAGTCAATGTTAAC
This sequence comes from Limosa lapponica baueri, assembly GCA_002844005.1. NCBI lineage: Eukaryota > Metazoa > Chordata > Aves > Charadriiformes > Scolopacidae > Limosa > Limosa lapponica. The sequence continues at coordinate 3,069,507 of KZ505635.1, forward strand.
TATTAGCAGTACTCAAATCCTAGCTGTAATCTGATTATATAATCCATCAAATGTCTTTGGTTTAGATTCTACGGTGATTTTAATTTTAATTCTGTGGCTAGCTCTAAACACTAACCATAGGAGTAAAGCTTAAGTGCAGTTTTCTGAACATCTGTGGGGGTTATGTTGTTCTCAAAACTCACATGGTATTCTCCAACTCTACGCTTGTGCTGTTACAGGTAGCAACAATACCAGCAGCTACTGACATTTTAAATGTTGGAAATTTTGCATTATGGGATTTATATTGAAGGAATGTAATTTTAAGCCACTAAAGCAACTGATTTGTCTCACGATCCGTCACACATACAATCTCTCTTACCACCTTCTGAGGAATTTAGATGCATTTCATAGGTTATAGCTACATTTTCAGAAACTGTTTCTAAATGGTTTTAAAAACTGATTCCATTTTAAATCAAATTTGCCTGGCAGGATATTCACCTCAGCTATACCTATGTTGAAGAAAAGATACTCTTTCCAGTCATGGGGTTGGATGTGCCCCAGACACATCCCCATGTAAATCTGCAATCATTGCTGCTGGGGCGAGCAACACCCCAGCAAGCAGGGCGGGTGGGAACAGCAATGGGCTCTGATCACAGCTGTGAGCAACAAACAAGAACCCCAGGATGGATGCAATGACCCATCAAACACCTGAAGTGCAATTTCAACATAACCCTCGTGTCACAGATTTCACAATAGAAATGCACAATTTGCCACTCTGTGAACGTTTAGGACCAGGACAGTGGCACTGAACTCTTGAACATCAATATTAAAAGTAAGTAGCACGAACATGACTACTACTGATGCGCTGTGAACTAATTGTTTACTGTCAGTTTTTGGCTGTCCTTTTGCACTTTCATTATGCAGTTTAGGCATATATTTTCATAAAAAGTAAAGATTTCTGCATAGTCATAAAAAAAAGGTTTTTTAAACTTCAACTAAATGCATCTTAAATTATGTCTGTTCATCCTTAATATGTATATTTAACTCAGATTTAAAACATGTTAGGAAGTTCAATCAAAACCTTCATTATCATAATTTGTAAAAAAAAATAACATGTCCATGAGTTTATGTAGGCTTAAACTTCCATAATTATTAAGATTTTGAGTAATTCCATTTTGAGACTTTGAATGATCTGTTTAGTATAATTCAAACAATTTCAATCTATTGGATACTTATTGTAAAAGTGTATGTTGTACATTTTAGCATATTATATTATCATCATGAGAAAACATCTGATTGCTTTATAAAGTGATATTCTTTGCCATCAACTATTTCAATATCATCAGAAGGAAGAAAAAAATGTACTACTACTGTTTTCAGACTGTTGTCAATTAAAACCCCATGAAGATAAGGAATTTCAAGTTTTCATTACTTAGTTTAATTGAAGGATTCCTTGAGATCTAAAGATAAAAATAAACTAAATCTGAGCTGATTTCTTTTTGACAGGTCCCGGTCCTAACTCCAGAAACTCATGTTTCTATCTTAAACCCCTCCTCACTCACTTACCCAGAGTAGCACCTAACTTAGTACAAATTTCCAAATCTGTAGTGCAGTAAAAGTGCAGAACATAAATATGTGAACCTGTTTTCAGACACAGTGGGAGTTGCATGGCCTGCTATTTGGGGAGGTTTCATCTTTTAGGAGATCAAAAAGTATTCTAAATGCTGAATAATATTCTTTTCACAATAATCAAGTATTTAAATTGTTAGGAGTCAGTCAACATCTCTAGTAGCTATAAAAAATTTACATATAACCAAAGCAAGAAAGAATAGTGTTACTGGTTGCAGAAAAGTAAGTCCATGATTTGATGCACCAATCAAGTTACAAGTAATCAGAGTTTATTCTTTTCTACTAAAATTAGAGCTGAAGATGTTTAGTCAAATACTTCCATTTAATTGAAATATCAGCATACAAACACTCAGTATTTAAAACAAACAACTAATATTATGACTGAGAAACTACTAGATATCCCAAGTAATCTAAAACCTAGTCTGAGATGGCAGTCAGCAAGCATTTTATCACAGACTCCCACTGATCATAGTAGTGGCAATTATCTATGCCTTGAATAGATTAAAAATGACTTTACATTGTAATGCTAACTAAATCACAGTACTTTTGACAGCCATGTGGCAAAGACAAATAAATAAAATAAATAAAAAATTAAAAGGATTTTCTAAATCCATTTAGGCTCATATTTGCCAAGAAGCACACTAGTCATCTTTCGAAGACGGTGTCTCCCAATGTTTCATTGGTTGGGGGATAGTTTTGACTTTTGCTGGCTTTGTGTTTGGTTTATTTTTTTGTACAGACCAGTAAGAATGCTGGGATGTAAACTTTGTTTTGATTCATGATGGTGTCAAAGTGAATACAGCTCCCTGAAACTGAATAAAACTGAGATTACGTTATCTGAAGGGGATAATGACTGAGCCTGCTAATGGCTCTAGCAAAGAGTCAAGCTCTCTTTCCAGCCCTCTTAACTCAGCATAAAAAGCATTCAGGAAAGTGTCAGCAGTAATATTTGGACCAGAATACAACAAAGGGATGGATGGCATTCTTTTATTCTTGCAAAGAAATTTGCCAATTGACCTTTGCCAAATGAGTTATTTCTAAGTCATTGACAGCTGGTGGCTCTTCTATATCTCTGTTTCCCAAGACAAATGCAAATTCCAGAAGAGTAGTCAATAAAAGTATCTAGGAGCACCACTGTTATCTAATTATTTTTTTTTCCTATGCATTAAATCTCTGCCATGGAATGATTTCCTCCTATCTATTTTCTGGTAACAGGAATAAGATTTTTTCAGTAATAATACAGCAGCAAGAAGTTAACAAACCAATGAAAACCAGCTCTTCTCCCTAAAGGATATCTTTATATGCATAGACTTCCTCTAAAATTCAGGCAAAGCATAGTTCGTTCCAAATCTAGATCTTCCTTCTGTGGCTTGAAAACCTCCTTACTTAAGATATGTTTCAGAAGCAGGGTGGGGGAAACCCCAAAGCCCTCAGTGGCGAAGTCTAGATGAAAATGGAAAATGCTAGGTAAGCACTTCTGTTCTTTTCATCTCCCCTATTGAAAGCACATGGAAACTGGTTTGATACATGGCATGAGCTGAAGAGAGAGAAAGCTTCTGGTGATGGACTTTTCTTTATTTGCTCTTGCAGATGGTAGCTCACAGAGAAATCTGAAAGCCAGACATTTTCATCTCAGTTACTAGATGGACAAGCACAGTGCTCATCCCTGTTTGTAGATTTGTGCATGTGAGACATGCTCAGAGCTCACACAAGTGTATGGGGTGCAGGTGCCCAGGTGTTGGCAATGGGGGGGGCTGCAAGAGCCTCTGTGAGGAGTGCCCAGGGCCCTCCAATGGTGGACACAGCCAGTTCCAACTGACCCCCTGCATGGCAGAGCTGAGCCCCCCAGACGTGATGGCGGCACCTCTGGGAAAAACATATGTAAGAAGGGGTAATAAAAGGCCCCATGAGCAAAGGAGGAGGGAAAGAAAAAGGGAGTGAGAAAACACAGCATGGACACCAAGATCAGAGAAGGAAGAGGAGGAGGAGTTGCTCCAGGCAGAGGAGTTGCTCCAGGCAGAGTAGCAGATTTCCACACTGCAGCCCACAGAGGACTCCATGCCACAGCAGAGAAAAGCCTGAGGAAGAAGAAGCAGCACACAGGAGCTGTGGTGGACTGACCCCAACCCCCATTCCCCATCCCCCTGTGCTGCTCAGAGTGGGGAGTGGAGGAACTGGGAGGCATGGGGTGAAGTTGAGCCTGGGAAAAAATGTGGGGTTATGTGGGAGGTGTTATTTTAATTTTTTGTCTTTGTTTCTCAATGTCCAAATCTATTTTAATTGGCATGTTTTGCCCATGTGGTAACTGGTATGTGATCTCCCCATCTATATCTTGACCTATGAGCTTTCTCATCCTATTTTCTTCCCTTGTCCTGTTAAAGAGAGGGAATGAGGGAGCAGCTGGGTGGGTGTCTGGCTGTTGGCCAAAGTCAACAACAATTAAGCCTCTCAGTAGGCCACAGAGAGAGGAATGTGTAACTTAAGGGTCCTGGGTATTTCACTGCAGTGGATCTGCTCAGTAAAGCTGTCTAGTAACATCTAGTTTCTGTGAACCTAGGCAAGACTTTTTTCATATAATATTCTTCATCATGATACTGATGTACTGATTTTAAAGTTGCTTCCTCTCCCAGGATGCAACAGAGAAGCACCTATAAATTGGTACGCTGTAGTTAAAACCAGAGCTAACCATATGGTACTGTGTCCATTCCCAGTGTACATATAACAGTTAAAACCAAAACGGTGTGGAACAACTTAGGTATCATCTGGGCATTGTTCCTTGCAAATCCCTTGCTAACACTTTTACAATTCCTAATTCATGACTTCCATTTTGCAATTTTCAGTCTCTCAAATGAGTGGAATCAAAACATTGGGCCTGCGTCAGTCTAAATGGCATGGAAAAGTCTTGGAGTGCTTGCAAAGCTATGCCAGGACACCAATGCTGTGCACGTAACAGTATTACCATGTGTGTGCAGTCACATACTGGAGGACAAGGACACCATGCTGTTGCTAAGATGTACATTTGCCAGTGATACATCTCCTCAATTGCAGTGTACTGCTGCTATCTCTTTCTACTTGAGGATTTAACACACTTGGCAGAGCTGGCCAGGCCACAGATCTGCCAGCTAATTGACTGTCATGAGGTCTGGAGCAGAGGCAGAAATGTTGAGCTGCACAGTGAGATTTGCTGGCCTTGTGGCAGGGAAATGGGAGATGAGTGCCAAAAAATCATCGTCACGCTCAAAATATAGGACTGCATGGTCATTGGCAGTGAGAATGAACCGAAATTGCTTTTTCTGTTTGCAAGTCTATTTGTTAACAAAGTAACTCCTGAAGTCTTTGAACTATGGAGTTTGGGTAAACGCTTGAGCAAGGAAACCTCCCTATGATTTTTTTACTTCCACGGGCAGAAATAAGACATCCATGTGCCAAGAGGGTCTGAGACTTGGAAGTGTCAGGTGATCACATAAAATGGGTGTGTAGCTTCAAGAGGGAGCGAGTCCAAAGGAGGGTCACAAAGAGGATCAGTGGGCTGGAGCACCTCCTATGAAGACAGGCTGAGAGAGTTGGGATATTTCAGCGTGGAGAAGACAAGGCTCCAGGGAGACCTTATAGCACCCTTCCAGTACCTTAAGGGGGCCTACAAGAACGCTGGAGAGGGACTTTTTACAAGGACATGTAGTGGTGGTACAAGGGGTAATGGCTTTAAACTGAAAAAGGGTAGATTTAGATTAGATATTAGGAAGAAATTCTTTACTGTGAGAGTGGTGAGGCACTGGAACAGGTTGCCCAGAGAAGTTGTGGATGCACCATCCCTGGAAGTGTTCAAGGCCAGGCTGGATGGGGCTCTGAGCAACCTGGTCTAGTGGAAGGTGTGGCAGGGGGGTTGGAACTCAATGATCTTTTAAGGTCCTTTCCAACCCAAACCATTCTGATTCTATGAAATCTTCGATTCCTATAAAGGTTGAAAAAGAGGTAGAGTTGAGCTGAAAGCTCAAGGAGCTTTCACAGCAACCTGAGAAAGGTTGGATGTTTGTAATTATGTTAGGTTTCTGACTTTTTTTCCTATGTGTAGTAGTTCTGATTATTTTTTCCTCTCAGTGTCAGAAATGTTCCCAGGTAATGTAATTAATAAAAACATCTACCCAAATAAAACAGCCTGAATCACATATGCTGGAACTTTAAAAGCCCTGCATTTTCAAAGTAATTACTCTAAAACTTGTGGCTACCTGTATGAAGAATTCCTGAAGTTATGTATCCGTTTAGACAGAACATATGTGGCTTTTCCATGAAAGAGTAGTTGAGTAGCTGATGGTGCAATAAAAAAATGCATTGGCTTAGGACTTGATTAAAATTAAATAATTAGTTTTCTTCGTAGTTATATGCAGTGAAGTATGTCTTCATTTACTATATAGAGCAATTTTGCTTTAGAAAGCCAAAGACTTAAGTTCTGCTGTTCCGAATGAAGGAAACACAGCATGTTTAATACCTGTCACCATTTTTTTTTGTATTTTGCTGTTTACATTTTTACTGTGGACCTTAAAGAGCTGTAAAAAAAAAGGAGTATTTATACTGCTATTTTGCAGAAGCTCAAGGTCATGCAGCCTCAGCAACTGGATCTGCATGCAAAGTGTCTTGCCTTTGTTCTGACCATTACCTTGCACTGTTTGTAGACATCAAGTAATGGCATAGAGATATCAAAGTATGATCGACAATTCTGTCTAAATGACCCTTTATCCATCAGTAGTGTCCACCCAGGCATATTAGAAAGCGTGTATGCTTTAAGAGAACATCTGCACAAATTACTGCTTATCAAGAAACATGGTTTTCAAAGTATACAGTGATTGTAGTGGTTCTTTGAAGACTGATCTATAAAAATAATACATATAGGTATATATATAGCTACAGTCAAGATTTGGGATATCTTGCATGAAAGACAGCAAACTAGCAGTTAAGTGCCTCTTATTATCCCACTAAACAATACGTAAGAGAAGGAAGTAAACTGCAATAGCATATTACTATTGTATATAATATAAATTTCTTCCCTAAGCTTCTGTCTATTATTTATAACAATGAGAAATAGAAAACAGAAAGTTTATGTGGGAATAATGGTAAATTGAGGCCTATAATGAAGATTGTGGAGGTGTAAACTTCACAGAGCAATACCATGTAAATTAGACTTCTTCATTTGTGGGAAACTGCCTACAAAATTGTAACTTGAAAATTATCATAATATTGGAGTTCCCAATTTTTAATGCATTGCAGTTTCTTCTTGATTTCCAGGTTTTTTACAAGCTTTGCAGTATATTTCTATTAGCAATATAAAGTACTATGCACCCTTTATGTGTAAATAAAAACATTTATTATTAATAACAATAAGAGATGTTATTCAGGCTTATTATAGTCTTTTTTAAATATTTTAGCATGTATATGTCTAACGAACAATTTATTCTATGTTTTCTGTTCAGTTTTAGCATCTCAAACTCTGCTTCTAGGGAGTACTTTTAGAAATATATTTTAGGTCTGAGGTTAAGAGCCGGAAAAGCCAAATCAAATGTATTGTGCCTTTTTTGACTAAATAACTGAGTTTTATAATTAATCATAACTGTATAATTAATGCCATGTGATTAAGATGCTGAACCAGTGCATTATACACTGGCTGAAAATTTTAAGCTTCTGAGACCACCCTCCACAGCTAGCCCTTTTACAAAAAGCAGAAATGCAAAGTTGTGCAATTCACAGTAGTTACAAGAAAGCAGAAAATATTTCAGCATAATGTAAACCAATAATTGAAAAGTTACCATGCATTCATTTTCAGCTGTAGATTCGACAGCTTTAATGTCAGTTACTAAAACTATGGTTCACACAGGTAATTGTGGGTTTGGAATTAAATGGAATAAAATAAATGATTTAATTAATTTTTGTTCTCATACATTACAAACTGCATTAAGTTCTTCCTTTAGCAATTTATTTCTAATTAGCATATGAACAATCAGTCATAATATAAAAGCATACTTGTGAAAAAGTCTAAGGAGCCAGGTTTTATTCAGTAATGAATGGCTACATAAATGGTTTCCAATCCTCAGGAAACTGTAGCATTTAGGAATAAATAAAACACTTTGCAATTATTCAAGTTTTGGATGACTCTTTTCAGTTATGGTATTTCTTTAAACTGAAGCTGGATCTGCTCTTGTGATTGTTACACTGACCCAAGGAAGATCTCATGCTGAGAGAAGTACTTGTAAAGCAGAACTGCCTTCCCTTCCTCTCTTTTCCGCAAGATGCTGGGTAAAAGGGTAAGTGCAGATTTCTCCTCTTCACTCTTGCTGAAGACTTTGTGCGTTTGGATGACATGTAGATGTTGGTAAGGGTCATATTCTGTCTCTGAACAGGATTCATTTGTATCTAACAGAATTTTCGGTCATTATTAATTCTAAATTAAAAAATCTGATAAAATTGAAAAGAAATTTGAGGAATTCAAGTATAAAAAATCATCTGCATAAGATAAACTTTCTTTGAGAATTATTTGGAAGTCTGAACACAACCAATATTGTGTCTCCTTGTTAAGAGCCTTCAGAGTTAAGAATTTGGTTGTTTGCACCTATTTATAAAGTGAGATTCTAAAATTAAGCCTCATGATGACTTGACAGTGACTTTGGGTATAAGTAAATAATAACGTCAAGAGCTTGTTTCACATCCTTTCTGACTGAACTGTGTTATTTTCCCCTGGGGGGAAACAAACAGCAGTTTTAAATGCAAAAGTTTTTACTTCTAGTGCATTAACACTAAAAGTGAAATCTAGATTGGGAACTCACTTTTTTATTAAAGACCACTTAAGAATTCTTTTTAGTTCATGCACAGATTTCAGAGGGAAATATTAAAGCTTGGTCTTCAACTAAATTGCAAGATTTTTCACTGTTATCTACTCAGGAATTATATTTTCCAAGTTTCAGCTTTGACAATGGTCTGTAGTGTCTAGGATAAGCTGTTTGCCTAAGCTACTGCTTAAGTTAAGAGAAAAAGACCCCTCAGTGACAATCCATCCAAGCTATCTTAAGAGGGGATGATTCTTCAAATCGTATACTTTGTTTTCCTAATTGAAAGCAGTTGCATCATAACTTAATTGAACACCAGGCTTTTAGGAGGCTACAGTTTGGTGAGGTAATTCTTGTCCTAAACATCATCTTAAATTAGGGAGACAGGATTTTTATTACTTAATTTTAATCACCTATAAGCAAGGTATCTCAGCCAAGACGGCATTTTAGGTCCTCTTTTTAGTCAATGGAGAAAGACTGATACCTTCAGAAAGCCAAGAAGTGAGACTGAGTCTAGCCTCCACTGTCCCTAGAGCAGAGACAACAACATTAAATTCAACATTAAACTTGAGACAGGAAAATCAGGAGAAGGAGTTAAAAGAGCATTTAATGAATTCTAAATTTTATCCCCTTTCTTGTGGAGGTTGATTACTTTTTTTTTTGGAGAAAAAAAAGTCCTCACAGACATCCAAAGAGAAGGAACAAAATTAAAAATGGGAGCTAATTAAGAAGTTTACAATCACATTTTTTGTGACTGCTAAAGGCAGGAATAAGGATATTCTTGTTCAGTGGCAGTTAATTAATTGCTTACTGATTTTAGTGGTAACGGATATAATCCAAAGAATAAAGGACAACCTCTGAGTTGTTGGTTTATTTCATTCTTTGAAGAAAACATCTATTTAGAACCTGTCTTAATGCACTTTTCAAAGAAAAGAAAGCAAACGAAAAGATCCCATAACTAAATCTGAAATCCTGCTTTTTCCATGCTTGTCAATTCTGTCATATTATTATATTTCATATTACTATCTTCCATTGAAAATGGTACTATTTGCAGACTGAAATACTAAAATTGCCTTGGAGAAGTTAAAGTCATGCTGAAAATCCAGAAGATTGGAAATTAATAATACATTATGTATTGAGGAAGCTTTTTCCCTTTGCCTAGAAGCAAGTCTGAAACTGGAATCAAACAGTATAAATCACAGCCAAGAATTTCTTACACAGGTCCATTCAAGGAATGTATTCAGAAATCCATAATGATTCAGATAGTGAGATGCAGTATCATCTAAGAATGCAATGTAAATAATTTCTCTCTGTTCCCTCAAGAGCATAAATTTTCCAGAAAAAAAGATTGTTTTAAGATGCGGATATTTTTTTTCCCAGATAGGGAGGTTTAACTAACTTCTTGCCAATATTAAATCACAGTATTTCTTGTCCTAGTTATTAGTTACTCTAACTATATTGTGCCTATACTTTGATTATTTATTATATCTTAAAAGAACTTAACATGATGGAAATGTTTATCCAGACCTCCTTCTGCCAGTTCTCCTATAAACATGAAAATCTTTAGCTGAAAAAGAAATTATTACACACATTACATGATTAAAAATAGCTTCTATACAATGCAGAGCCAGTTTTTTCTCAGCGGTACATCACAAATTCTCATTAATGTTTCCCATTAATGTGTAAGAGTTCAATTTTGGCCCAATGACTTTCCATTATCTGAATAGTTTTACTAAAAAAAGATAAATGACCTATTATACTACAAGTGAATAATTTGCTTCTTTTGTTACAAAATAGATTTCTTATTCTACCTTTCATGAGCAATAGTAACTTCTCTCTTCTATTTTAAGTCATGGGATATATTTGTTTAACCAAGAAAAATGAAATTACCTTCCTCCAAATTTGGTATTACACATCTTCATATCAAAATCCAATTTTGAACAAGGTTAAGTAGAATAAATATAGCCTCTCACTGCTTTCCTCATTTTGTCTATTGCTATTTTACTGATTTCAACTGACAGGAGCATTGAGCTGGGTGGGAAGCAAGGTAAATGCAGAAGGAACTGTGAATATATTATCACTGTCTTTATTTAACTGCACCATATAGAAAAAAATGACAGTAATTCAGTAATTTTGATAGGCTGAGACCTCACTTGTAGTACAATATTCATTGACCCTGAAATATATAATGTGAAGTAACCTCAAGATGCACAAGCTTCTGTGGGCAACAAAATACCAAATTCACATAAGGAGGCTTCGCATTTAAATTACACAAAAATCCAAGATATTTTGAACATACATTAGGGCAGGATATGGTCCTTTGAATGTTATTCTCAATGCTCGTACCAGCAGCAACCGTCATCTGAAAAAGGGGGCAACAAAGATTCCGCTGAATGGAACAGAATTTTGTACAGTATATTTAAATTACACCATGCTAACACGATGAATGTTATTATCATTCAAGCAAGCTGATCTAAGAGAAGAAAAATGTGGCTCAACTGAAATTCACACAAAAAAATTGAAAGTATTGTTACATCTCCTGGCTTGTGAGGTGCTGAGAACAACCAAATACTAAGTCACTTTGGTGTTCTGTACTTTGTTCACAGAAGTGAACACTGAAGCACTGTCAAACAGTCAGATAACTATGGAGAAATAATCATAGCTCCATGGCTAACTTTAACCTGAGGTCTCTACATAAAGCAAGAGGTTTACCTGTTTGTGAGGTGTGAAAAAAGTAGGATCTTCTCCCCCCAATTAAAACACCTTACAGAAAGACATCAAACAAAGTAAACCAATGAAATTATTAAGTAGATTTTACCTATTAAATTAATAATTTTTTCATGCTGTCTCAGACTTCTCTGTTTCACCAAACAATCATACGAGTGAAAAAACAATAGGAAAAAAGTTATGTGCATTTAAAAATCTAGGAGTCCCGTCAGCTATCTGAATATATTTTAGCATTGAATGTTATTTTTCTCCTTTTTCATGACTTTTTATTTTTGCAGAGCCCAAAGTATATCATTCTTCTTTAGAAAGACCCTGACTAGTAGGCACTCTAACCAGATGACATTTCTTCAGATCTCAATATTTACTTCAGAAGAAAATAACAGCAGAAATTTTCAAAAAGTTCTCAAAGTACTATTTAAACCTCTGGTTCATTGTATCATCACAGCCATTTTAAAAAAAAAAAAACAACCAGTTCTGGAATAAACCTCTAAACAATTTCTTTCCATTGTTTAGAGGATATGTAACAATACATACAATGTTCATGCTAATTATAGTTGAGCTTCATTATCTCTCAGAGTAAATATTGATCTAAGCTTTATTTCAGTGACTATTTACCAACTCAATTCAGTAAACCTCAATTCAGAACTGACAAAAAGACAGTATTTTTGGATTCAAGTATTTCTAATAGCAGAATATAACATTTGTAAAATGCAATATATTGCAAGATGTGTTTTAAAATCACTTTACTATTATAGTTTATGAGGAAGTTAAGCCTGACTGCACAATATGATTTACTTTTGCAGTAAACAAAAATGTGCACATTATCAATATACTTAGTAACAGCCACAGACATATATCCATGTTCATCTACAAACCACATATTGCCAAGGAACTTCACATTGTGATTTGTAATAGTTTTTAAATATTTGATATAGTTTTAAACTTTCAATGTTTTAAAGAAGAATTATGTTATTAATAACAAAAAGGTCAAATCTTGAATTTTTAGCAAAACTCTCCACATATGCTGGCAAGTTCTTAACTTGCTTGTGTTACATTTCCCTTCTTTAGACTTACACCCTTAAATATTTGAAAACATTTTTATAATGCTTTTTAATTGTTTTTAAAGGAGATTTCACTTCATACAAAGCAGCTACTTTTGAAAAGAATATTTCCTTGCAAAGCAATGTCATAGTCAATTCATGTATCAAGTTTAGGTGGATTTTTAACATCACTGTTGCTCCAGAATTTTGTAAAGAAAAAGCCCACATTATGTCAGCATGGCACTGTTTTAAATAAACAATCTCTCAGCACAAGAATTACAAATTCAAGCACATTATAAACTTTATCCATTCATTGTTTCAGTCTCACACATCTTCATTAATAATAGTTCAATGCTTATTAAATTTAATCTCAGTGTTTATATATATACAACTACTAAAAATGGGTCGAAACAAATGCACTTCTATAAATGCGTAAATAGTTTACACATTTTTGCACATTTTTTAATTTACATGTATCATATTTTCTGATAATTTGCACTTTTGTGTGAAAAGGTAGATCTACTGTATACTTTTGACTGCTGCATCTGAGCTCTGTTAACTAATTCATCTTTGCTTTCCATCACTGTTGACAACAATAATCTCTAAGTAACTTTAGCCTAATTTTCATATAATCTTGTAAACAGTTTTCCCCCTCTTTCCTCTTGTAAAACTGTGATTAAAGATTTATTGATAAAATGAATAAAATGAACAGTGTTCAATTCTAGCAGCTGATAAGTTTAAGGTTTAGTATTTTGACTCTTCAGACCTACAAAGATAAACTTTACATAATTGGAAATGAGTGATCCCTTCAACGCTGTAAGGCATATAAAGAAATATCCTTATAGCCATGGTAATTTCCTATATATCTGGACTCATAGTACCTAAAATGTCACATGTAAGAGAAGAGAAATGAAAGAAAATATTCAATAAAAAGTAAAAATTTTGTGCATTAACTCTAAAATTGTTTGCCTTCAAACTATGCATGTTAAGAAAAATACACTGTATTGTCACGAAGATTTTGCTGGCAGTCATTTGAGATACAAAATCCATGAATGAGTTATGCAGTCTAAATAATGCAGCACTTCCCATCTCATGCATGTGGATAAAATATTTATTCCATTCATGAATGCATCTAATATTATAGCATATACTTAGCACTTTGTACCCTAGTAACTATAACCTATTAGAATTAATATTGATGGAACTTTCTATTACAGTTTGGTCTTCCTCTTTGAAAAAATGCATAAGCATTAAAATTTATTAGATAAGAAAACAGGGTCAACAGGGAGAGAAAATTCTGAAAATAAAGCTCTAGAACGGCCATATATTCTTGCCTGGGATGAGCACTTCAGCTGCTATTTGCCATGAGCCACATTCATGGGGACAGATTCAAAGCTGTATCCTAAATGATGGACCCAGAAATGTTTCCACGCTCCTTCTCTCTTTTTTGGGTTTCCACATACAAAAGGCTTATGTGCAGCTGTTGTATAACATCCCACGAACATGTTCTTGTTTATGGAAGACCATTTCAAAACTTGACTGGACAGGACCCTGGGACCCCTTTATAGATGATCAAGCTATAAAGTTAGCCATGCATGGACTAGATGATCTCCAGTAAATGAATGGTCCTAAATTACCAACTTGCTGCTTTTAATTCAACAGCGTTGAAAGTGTCCATACTCTAAAGTTAAGGAAATCAAAAGAAGTCTCATTTGTATTACCGAAATTGGTGTGTCTGTGCATGGGTGGGTACACATATAGAATAATTTTGCATATATAATATGCAATATATACAAAGTATATAAGCTTGATTAGCCTGGAGAAGAGAAGGCTCTGAGGAGACCTTATTGCGTTCTTTCAGTACTTAAAGGGGGCTCATAAGAAAGATGGGGACAGACTTTTTAGTAGGACCTGTTGCGATAGGACAAGGAGTAATGGTTTTAAACTAAAAGAGGGTTGATTCAGACTAGATATAAGGAAGAAATTTTTTATGATGAGGGTGGTGAAATACTGGAATAGGTTACCCAGAGAAGCTGTAGAAGCTCCATCCCTGGAAACATTCAAGATCAGGTGGGCCGGGGCTCTGAGCAACCTGGTCTAGTTGAAGATGTCCCTGTTCGTTGCAGGGGGAGTTGGACTAGATGACCTTTATAGGTACCTTCCAACCCAAAACATTCTATAATTCTATGATTTGATATATATCGTACATACACACACACACCCCTGTATCCATCCACATATATATCTGTACACACTATATATATAAATTAATAATTAATATATGCTTGATGATGATAAACTGCAGGAAATAAAGTAAAAAGAGATAACAAAAAACACTGTCCACAACCATCTATATCAATAGTAGCCCTCTGGTATGTACATTGACCTGTACATACTTTGTGCACGGGAGTATTCCCACTGAGCTACAGAGAACTTGTTATCTCAGCAGAGTTAAATCTACATGTAAAAATTTGCAAGACCTGGCCCTTAAAACCTAATATGTAGAAAGACAGACATTGTAGTCTGTATAGTAATATTCCCACAGTACTGTTACATGATGAATAAAAGTAAGAAAATACATCATTAAATTCGCATTTTAAAGAGATAGTAAGATTCATATTTATTTGTTTACCTGTTTCACAGTGACTGAACTAATTATTGTTTTATTAATAATTTTAAAAATCTTTCAAGATGTGAATGCTGAAAATTGCCATAGATAAAATAACCTCTTATATGTACACTATAAATATTGATTTAAATGTATTGAACTTAGGAGCAAATTATTATAGCAAATAAAGATTTGGAACAGTGATCACAGGATCAGAGTTTGAGTTCATATAGCCATTAAAATAACTCAAGATCATGCCTCTGTGCTGTACCGAGGCACAGAAATAATTCAGGCATGTATTTAATCATTAAAAATTTAGTTAAAGAGTCTAGAAAAGAACTGTCTGAATACTTCGTAGTCAAAACTGAGAAACATTTCCTTGCCTTATTGTCAGAATTTCCTTTGCATAAGTCTTTTCAAACCAAAAGATTTTTTTATTAAAATTGTAGAAAACAAAGGACATGCTCATTTGATACTATGTAAAAATATGAAACTGGATGAACATGTTGGAATGTTATGTTAATTGGTTTTCAAACTAGGTCTGTGGAAATCATTCTGACTACTCTTTTGCTCTGTCTAATGAAGCATGAAGAATCTGATTGTTACGTTCCAGGTTCAGTTCCAAGTATTGATGAGTAGTGTAGAAAGAAAAGAAAGAAAGAGAGAAAGAAAGAAAGAAAGAGAAAGAAAGAAAGAAAGAAAGAAAGAAAGAAAGAAAGAAAGAAAGATAGATAAAGAAAATGAAAGAAAAAACAAAAAAAAACCAAAACAAACCCACCAACAGACTACACCTACAGTGCTTTCCTGCACTCCCTGAAATCCTGCTTCTCTAATCACTCAGCTGCCAGACCTGTCCCTAGCCTATGGTAATAATATTTTTTGTCACTGAAGCCCAGGCTGTGGGGAAGGAAGATGCGGCAGTTCACATGTGTCTGTATACTACCCTGCAATAAGACAAACGTAGTTTAGGAAGGCGTGTTAAGAATGATGCTAAACTGTGCATATGGTCCCAGGAGATCAGACCTCTGACAGATCCAGGTTAGACAGAGCTTGAGTGCACCTGAGGAACCTATACAGGTTTCAAAAGCCTCACAGATCTTGTGGGAGAGAGAAGCCTCAAAAACAAGACATGTATCACAAGGACTATTGGAGCTATCTCAAAGGCAAAATGAAGCCAAAATTCTGAAAACACATTCAAAATACAGTGAATCATACTTTCTATAATTTGAAAATTTTACTTCCTGTAGTCTCATTCTTATTGTGTGAGTACAGCAGACAGCAAAGCCAAAAGTACATCTAAATCATTTTCAGCAACAGCAGACAACTTTGCTTGCCCCACAAAAGTCAGGTGAAGTCTATTCAAAGGCTGTTCCTGTTCCAGTTCTCAGATTTCTACGTAAGTTTAAAAATGGGAGAGTGAATCACGGATTTATTTTGTAGTAATAAATATTTCCCACATTTCTCTGAATGCATGTGCCAGCATCTCATGTGTCCTGTAAACAGAGGGATAATTTACCCTCTCATCTCCTGGAAGCAGGATGAGGCAGAAGAAAAAGTGCCCATAGGTGAGTGCAGAATGCAGCACCTTCTTGCACTGCTGAGATATATTTTGCTCTGCCTGGTCTATGGAGGACTCTGGGACATGGTTATTCTACATGAGTGTGGGCACAGAAAAAGCAGCCACAGGTACAACTGCCCCATGTACATTAGGGAGGCCCAGAAAGGGACACCTCAACTCTTAATTAATATGTGCAAGGAGAAGGTAAGATGGCACAGAATAAAGCACAGAAACCTTTATTCAGGCTTGTAATCATGTCAATCTCAGTGCTCATTTTTCATGTCCTTATCAAGATACTTTATGCTGCAGACAGACAGGATTCAGGTTCAGAATACTGTTTTTACATTATTTATTATGTATATATTTTCAGGGACAACATAGCATAAAGACTAAATTAATTCTTTTTTTTTTTTTTGGTGATTTTCCAGTAACAGAACAGCTGAAAATAAATCTCACAGCGTGAATGTATGTAATAATGCTGAAGACACTCTTGACGCATTTCGCAATTAAGCATTCCCACTAGGTAAGATGTGAATGTCTTTTTCCCTGAAGAAGCCAATCAGTGCTTGTACTTTTTATTTAAGTACTGTTATCTGGCTTCATGACCAGATAAGTGTTCTTATGAGAGTCGACTCCCTTCTCCCCTCTCCCCGTCCCCCCCCAAAATTCTCAAACATCAACATCAAGGGCAAGTTAATTGTATCTTAAGAGATTTGTGTTTTGCCGTTTCTGGCTTGTGTATTTATTTAGGAAAGTACAGGTTAGATAAGAAAGTATTTAAAGTCACTTAACACACATTTATCATTTAGCTGTACGTACATATACATGAAAGAATTTGTGCTGTGCCTAATCAGTTAAAATATCCTCACCAAGCCAAATCACCAGAATTTAGACTGAACTATTTTGGCCAACTCCAAAGTGGTCCTTCAATAACAGTCTTCAACATAAGTCTGTCTGGAAATTGTAATCATACATAGCTAAGCTTCAGTAATGGTTTATCCTTCATACACTTCATATTTAAAAAATAGCCATTACAGCATTAAAATTTCCTACATCTGTCTGGGAACTTCCTACTGTACCCTCTCTGCAAGACGTTGCCTGCTTTGTCACATGTGAGCTTGTACCATCTATGCTATTTTGGTTTATGAATCCCCAATATGTCAGACTTCAAATATAGACCTATGACTCCTTCTAGGAAAAATAAGAGAAGGCATATGAGAAGTTCTCTCTTCAGACAGTGAAGTGGAAAACTACTGTTTTACTCCTTTTACAAAGGAAAAGGGACATAATATCTTCCCTGAACTCAGTCCCATGGTGCAGGATGAAAAACAAATGACTTGACACACTCCATCCCTTGTGGCCAGGGAGACCAGTCATGAAGAACTGTCCACACCCCCACCACACCGCTGTGTTCAGCACAGCTGTGTCAAGAGACCTGCACAAACCTACAGCGAGTTCGTCCAGAAGGCTGCTTCAGCCACTATGGGGACAAAACAAGAGCAAGGTTGACTTTTACTCTGTATCGCCCATCCCAGACTCTGCAACACAACACAGGGATAGGGAATATAGGAAAGGCCACACTTAACACTTCTTGGTTGATTCATTAAATTTTCAGTATGAAGGATATGAGTGCACAGTTACCAGCCTCTCAAACCTGTCCTGGTTTGAAGTAAAACAGAATCAATTTTCTGTTCAGTAATTTTACTTTTACACGCTTCAGTCTTAGATATCATCACATCATTAGTAGTTTCTACTAAGACAGACATTTTTGAACATTACCTGAGAAAATACTCTATGAAAAGGACTTTAAAGAAGATATACTTTCTTCCCTGTCCCAACTTTTGATTTAAACACATTTTGGAAAGGTTTCCAGAATGAAAAAAGTGTTTCTTTTCGTTTATGATTATTTCCCCTTTGGCATTTGTGTACATAGCAATTGCGATAATTTATTTTTGATCTATCTTTCTTTGGAGAATAGAAAAATCTATGTTTTTAAAACTATAGAGTTGGAGAAAGTTAAAGAGGAGAATAGTAAGTACATAAAAACACTCTCTTTCTTGAAGATGCAAGAGGAAGGAGATTTACTGATTAAAGCTCTGCCAATTTTAATTGCGGCAACAATAGGTCTGCTGAAATCATCAGTGTAAATCCTAGACCCCACAAAAATAATGTCATATTCTCTTTTTATACAAGTTAAGTGCCACTTTTATACCTATAACCTCATTCTACAAGACCAGTAAATATGGCTAACACTGTTGCACACTGATTTTTCTCATATTGTGTCCCCTCAGAGAAAAACACATACAGATACACAGATATCTGCAGTTCACAAAGTGTTTTGGTAGGACTGTTCTTAGTTTTGTGGTTTATTTTAAATGTTTATTCTTCTAGAGAAGACATCGCTGAAAAAATACAGCTTGCTCTTGAAGATACAAGTGGGACAGGCACATAAAAGTCCCAGGGGATTTAATGCTACTCTGTTGGGCCAGCTTCCAAGCAATCTGGCTCTCTTCCTCCCTGTCTCACTGTACAACATTCAGTAGGTCCCAAATAGGTCAGGGCCATCACATGTATTCCTGCTGTCTTACAGCAATTATTATTTAAAGTAATTTATATTATCACTTGCCACCATGTTTGCTAGGCACTGTGCAAGTATAGCTCTGAGAATTTTTATTCCCTGAAAAAAGGCAGAAGGAAACATTTCATGTGTACATAAACAATGTATTCTTGGGATACATGTACATTGGTCGGATGCACTTCATTGGTTTTGCTTTATTTGCTTTTCTTAGTGAGTATAGAAGTCTAAGGCACAGACTTCAGCAGCATTATTTTTCTCTGCCTTTAAAGACTCCCTTCAATCTTCTGAGATACCAAAAGACAAATATGACAAATATACAGCAGTGCAGTGATACATTCATGATTTACACACAGTTTCAAGAACTGAGGCTACCTATGATGCTGCCAAGCAGCAACAAAGACAAATTAAGAATACTTTGGTCTTTTTCTCAGCTGTTCATAACCCTTTGGGCAACAGCCAGATGTCAGAAATCAGTTCAGCTTCATATTAATGTCATTTCAAAAAGCCACGAGCAGTGGCAGATGCAAGCAGCGAAACTACACCTTGGAAAGACAGCCCAAAAGTGGAGGATATCAGTAGAGAGGAGGTGGAGGCAGTTCCACTGGAAATAACAAAGAAACTGTGAGTGAGGAAGAGGCAAAACAGAAGCCTCTTTTTTAGAACCTCCTCCTGAAAGAATCTGAAAAGTAGCATTTTATATCTATGTGATAGAAAATGAAAGATAATTTGCATTGGCTTACAGTTTCATTTCTTGTATTGCACAAGGGCAGGGAAATAACATCTTCATCCACAGAGTCTAAGGAGTTAAAAAAAAACCCAAACCCAAAAAACCTCACACCATCAAAATAACAACAAAATTAATCTGACCTATGTCAGGACCTATTTTAGGATGAATTGCACATAAACCTGGTTATTCCTTGCTATTAACTATAGCTCAAATGTAGATTTCTACAATTGATAACTTGGCTAGTTAGGAGAGAGAGATTACCTAGTCTTTTCACAAAAGCTTTTGTGAAAAGCATTACTAAGAAGAGCACATTAAAAAAATGAAATTGAATTCTAATTGTGAAGGAAAGAACTGTAACAATTTTGATTTAAATTAAATATGGAACTTTGCAGGTGAGATCAGCAGACTGAGGATTGTGTGTCTTTATGTATTAAAACAGCATGTTTATGCACAAAAGCTTTTTAAATTTCCTTTTCAACTGTCATTTTTTATACTGGTTTGTAACTCAAGACCACACTGACTGAAAGCCAAGATCTGAAATGCTCCCAGAAAAAAAAAAGCTTTGGGGAACTTTTCTTTAAATAGTTTATTTTCTCCACATATAATATTCCCTTCAGCTGCTTAAAGCATAAATCAGACCCAATTTCCTAAGAGAATACATTGGAAAAGCTACGTCTATTTAATGAAAATGAACAAAAATGGATATTAAAAATCAGCTGAGAATAATGAGAAAGGTGCTTAAATTGCTTGTATGCCAGGAGACTTGAGAAAAGTGAGCAAGACAGCTGGGCATGTCCAGCAGGCTGCTTTGCTACAGCGCTACTAATCCCTGATGCTGCAGCAGTGACCTAATACCTGTGATATTCCTTCTCTGCGTACAGCTATTCTAGCAAGCCAAGTGCCAGGATTTTAAAGTATAATGATAATTATCATGGCCATGTAAAACTGAGACAATAGCACAACTTAAAATGCTACATTCAAGAGCATACACTTCACTGAATACAGTGAAAAGAATATAATAAAAAGAATGAAACATTACCCTGGCAACTCTTACTCAAACAGCCAAAGAATTAGCATCAAAGCCTCACTGGATAAATATTGGCTATATTTTTTTCTCAGACTCACCCACACAGCAACATGAAAGACTGCAGATCCAGACAAAAACAATCTATTTGAGTACATCATAACTGCAGATATAGACAAATGTGTCTACAAAAAATATAGAATCTAGTTTGGAAAACAGAGGTATTTTGTTGATTAGTGTAAAAATCCAAATTTAAACCATGAGGGTATGATAACAACACTAATAGCATTTTGTAATTTTAATAAAAAATAGAATTTGACGAACATTATTTTGAGGCTAAAAAAATAGTTTTCCGTTATTTTATTTTTTTTTTAAATCAAAATTTTACATCGTCTTGTCACTGAAAAGTCGGCAACTGTAACAACCTAGTAAATAATCATATGATTTTATCTGCATGTTATGTGTACTTCAAATATTATTTTTATAAGCTAAAAAGTGCTTATAAAACACAGATGAAAAAGGTAAAAGAAAGATATGAACTAATAGTCCCCAGAAGGAGAATCCCCTTAAAACACACAGTCAGCCACCATGATGTAATGAAGATCTCAGCTTTGTTAAGAGGGCAAGTTTTCTAACAGCTGGGAAAGGGCAGATCAAAATACCCTGATCAGTTAAAAGAGCAGTCCTACAGAGAAGAAATGGAGAGCAACTATGATCTAGAATCTGTACCAAGAAAGCTGAGGTTGAATTACTTGCACATGTCATCTAAATTAAATTTAGTTTAGAGTACTTAAAGATAAAAGCTCAAGATTTCTGACCTGTGAGTGCGAAAGGCAGATACTTTCAAAGCTGATTCTTAACATCCAATTGAATTGCCTAAAGTTAGATGATGTGAATACAGCACAGTCCTCTCTTAGCCAAAAAGCCACCAGCCTTGCTTCCTAAGGAACACCAAGCACAGACAAGGCTTTTTGTTATTTAATTCTGTTTTTCTTGGCAAATACAATACTTTGCTTTGAAAAGTTGTTTCCTCACCATTGCTGCATCATTACTTCCCACAGGCAAACATAGGAAAGGAAAACCTTAGCAGATGCCAAATACACTGGATTTTCTTCTTGGCGCTGAAGATTACATCTCTATCAGAGGGAAGCTGAGCTGAGTTCCCATTTAAAGCAAAATACAGTCGCTAACTATTTGTAAAGGATGCATTCAGAGACTGAGATAATGTCTAGGCAATTGTACTGCTGAGGAGTAGTGACAGCAATATTTCTATAAAAAATAAAACACACTGTATTCCTTAGAGTGTTATGGGTTTTAACTGTAGCAAAGTTATTCCATCTTGGGAACACTCAGAAAGAAACCAATTTAGTTCAATATTAAATCTTTCCTCTGTATTTAAGTTGCAAATGGAGTTAAAAGGCTAACTTTAATGTAATCTGCACTATCCCAATTCCACATAAAACATGAAAGGAAAAATGTCTCATAGGTATTAAGGTACTGCAGAAAGCATTATCATTGCAAATATGCAGAAGACAGTAAGTGTACCAAAAGAGGAACCGTAGATTGACTGCCTGTTCTTGGTCTGTGGAAAATGCAAAATAATTCAACTGAGTAGAATGTGATTCGAGTAACTAACTTTTTTTTTTTTTTCACTGTGGTCTAAACTAAGTTGCATTAGCTTGCACATACCACAAGTTAACAGTTTGCATAAACAGTCATCCTGGCTAGGCTAACTCACAGGATGGTCTAAAAAGGAGTATCTTAAAAGAAGTGAAAACAGCTCATGCATTTGGTAGGGGAAAGGAGGATGGGAAATGGAGATCATCCTCTTGCAGTTTCTGTTGGTAAGTGATGCACAGCTGCCAAGTCCACACAGACCCACAGCATGACGTTCCCAAAAGTGGAAAGCCAGGAGAAGGGCTAGTTGGGCACAGGACAGTCACATTCTGACACTCACATCTACAAGTGTTTCCCAAGTGAGTTGCTGCTGACTATAAGAAAGTATCTCAAAGGGTGACAGTTCTGTATAGGCCTCAGTGCTGCAAAGTGCTCAGTCCTCAAGCTAGTCTTACTGGTATTGATGTGTGCGGGCTTAGTGCAATGAAATATCTTGTGTAACTAAGAAACATTTTCAATTAGTAATAACTGACTTTAAGGTCTATTTCTCCAATCATTATAATTTTTGTGTATATGGAAAAGGTATTTTGTCAGGATGCACTTGTGAATTTTTTCTCACATTCATTCATCCATCTATCCACAAGACTTCAAAGTATGATGATTCCTGACTTTTTTTCCATTTATTTTTTGCTTGCACTTTGGTGCATGACATTAATCAAAACAGGACACTACAATTTTTGGAGTTAGAAACATTACTTAAAATGGTAGCAGTAGTCACAGGAAATAAGCTCGGGTAAAGTGGTTACCAAAAAGATGACATTTAGTCCATACTTTATATTGCAATTTAATATTGCAATTGACTAAATAACGTTTTAAATATAGTATATTATCTTTCAACAATGTAAAAAAGCAAACCTATTATGAATTTCACCATATGTATATTAACTAATACTCTATCCAAACAATGGCTTGGCATATCCACTTGTGTGCATCAAAGGAATACATGATTAACACCGTCAGAAGACATGGTTAATTATATATGAGTCAGAAGTGTGGCAGCTTTAATCATTAACACAATATTTGTTGTGGAACAAAGATACATACATAATATCAATAAGTTCATTCATTTGATAGTCTTAGGTATGAGCGTCATGTAATCTTACTTATCGGAAGTACCGTCTTTTCTAGATCAGAATCCCACTCATTTTATCAACAGCTCTGCCTCTTTTGATGCAATTTTAACAGATTTATGGTTTTACTCATCCAGCTGTCACAAATACAATGATGGGATTAATGATATGTATCTATAAAGAAAAAAAAGATTTTCAAGACTTTTTGCAACTGTATGTGATAATGAATAATTAAATAGTGTACAGTGAGAGAAATATCCCAATGTTCCTACAATAAGACAGGAATTTTAAGGAAATCATAGCTATGATCTCAGGTAAATCTGTTTTAAAAACTTACTCTGTTTCAACGATCATCTCAGTGAAACTGAGAATAAAACATTTTACATGCATATTTGTTTAAGAGAGTTTATGTGGTTATACATTTTCTTCAGTTCAGTTCCATATATCTATGCCCACAGTTTGCGTTTGCTGTTAATATTCAATAGTTTCGATACACTTGAAATCCTGTTAGGAGCTACTATACTGTTATTAAAAAAAAAAAAAAAAAA